>BPVZ01000024.1:1593920-1603927 GCA_020521535.1 Rubroshorea leprosula | reverse complement strand
AAAGCGGTGAAGGTGTCGGCAGGTGCGGCGTCAGTGTTTCTCAATAATATCTTCTTACCATTAGACTCCTTTATTTCTTGCTCAGTGCATCACACTCTAAGTAATTCTGCTGTCGACTTTGTGGCTTCCATTGGGATTTGGGCATAAACTCGAATTAGGTACAACCATCTTTCCGACCTCCCAATGGGTATTAGCATGATCTTGCACGGTACTGGAGCCATGTTCTCTACATATTAAGCTTCAATAGCTTTTGATGTACCAACAAAAATTAAAAGCGGTAAAGGGAACTCTTGAGATTCGAACACTGAAACTAATCCAGGAGTGTGTCTTCCATTAATGAAGTGACTGACACAAGCTATCGATGTAATAATGGACCATGGGGCCTACATAATTTCTGTGACAAAGAAAAGTGAAGGTTCAAAGCAGCTTCCTCACCCATTTATAAAATTCAGCATTATTAGGATAACCATTTTGGGTGTAATATTCGATCTACGATTAACAATTCTTATTGGGAACAACTGAAAAAGCTTTTTATATAAGAATAATCTGCGGAGGCCTATTCCGCAAGAGAAGTCAGGCCACCCTCCAGAAGTAAAATGCTAAAAAACAATAACCTCTCTTTTCTATGGTACTTTTCTTCCGTGTTGGTTTACCTTTAGGGCTTCAAGTGGAATCAGTTCTATTCATGGCAGGTACATGATGCCTTCCTTCTTTTTTTGGTAAAGATGATGATGATGCCTTCCTTTGGCTTCTAATTTAGAGTTTGAAATTTGAACCCTTTGTTTTTTCTTTTGTGCATTTTGTATTACCCAACAACAGCGTTCTAGGTGGCATTTATTCTTTAATCGAAAATGGCAAGAATCCAATGTGCCCCGGTCACACAAATTTCATATCTAATATGTGTGGTTTGTGCTTTCAATTTACCATAGATTTTTTTTTTAATGTGATTATTACTCTAATATTTTTAACATCTGTTCTTAGAGAAGGGGAATTGTTAATTTTAATAATGAAGCCACACTGGTGAATGGCTATTTACAATAGATTCGGTTAAATTAGCCAATGTTAACAGATTTAGTAATTCTTTTGAGTTCTAATCACATGGATCATCACTAATCCAAACAAGAGCAGTGTTAGGGGCACTCGCCTCCTGGACTCTCCGGCCAGCACTTCCATTTTTATTGGACGACGTTATTTTGATTTAGAGGTTGCGTTTCAAAAACTCTAAAGTAAGCTTACGTGGCCCAATGAAAGTGGAAGTGTTGGCCAGGGAGTGCAGGAGGCGAGTGCCCCTAGCATTGTTCCCCAAACAATACTATCTTCACGCCATCATCCAGTGTTATCTGGACCCACCGTTGGACGATGTAGATCAAGTAATCTTCCCTGTGGCCACCTTATACAAGCACAGGTTTTTTTTTTTTTTTTTTCTTTCCGATGTAAAACGCTCCCCCCATTCTCTGCTTTATTTTATCTCTGACGTCCATACACGAAGTTCGCTTTCCTTTCTCCATAGAAGCAAGCAAAGCCTACCAACAGAAGCAGAAAATGCCAGGAGACAGGAAGATTGGGGTGGCGATGGACTTCTCCAACAGCAGCAAGAACGCTCTGAAATGGGCTATTGATAACTTGGCGGACAAAAGTGACACTCTGTACATCGTCCACATCAACCCTAACTCTCTTCACGAGGATCGTAACAATCTTTGGGCCACATCTGGTGCTCGTAAGTTCTTAATTTCTTCCTTTTACCTATCTTGAATTGAATACAAATCACGTTCAGTGCCGATCTGATCTGGGTTGATTTGGGCTTTTGTAGCTCTTATCCCTTTGTCAGAGTTCAGGGAACCGGAGATCATGAAGAAGTACGATGTCAAAACTGATATGGAAGTTCTTGACACGCTTGACACTGCTTCCAGACAGAAACAGGTTTGCACACTCTCCTAAGATATTTGTTAGGTCTTTGAATGAAACTGTCACATATCTGGTTCATGATTGACATGTAAATGGTTGGCAGATCACGGTCGTTACGAAACTGTATTGGGGAGACGCAAGAGAAAAGCTTCTTGACGCTATTGAAGATCTGAAGCTGGACTCTGTGGTTATGGGAAGCAGAGGACTTGGTACCATCAAAAGGCAAGATCACATCTTTAGTTTTGTTAATTGTCCTTAAATCTTTCAAACCTTTCGACCAGATAAGCAAGCTACAACTAATTATTTGTCCATGAATTGGGTGGTTTTTGCAAACAGGATTCTGTTAGGGAGCGTGAGCAACCATGTGATTACACATGCTGCTTGTCCTGTCACCATTGTCAAGGATTCAAGCTTCAGCAAGCATGAATGAGTAACTTACAACTCTGATCTATAAATAATTCAGTTGGCAACGTGAGTGCCCATCAGTTTGCTTGCTTGAACCGGCTTTGTTGTTTAATTTGATTGTCATAATACTTTTACGTTTGGAACATTGGCTTCCCAGAATAAATATAGTTGATTTCCTAAGTCAGGACTGTTCTAGAGATCGATCTGGGTTATTAAACATCTTTGTCTTATACAGGTGGACTCTGTTTTTATTTAAATCAGAAACAGGGTTGCTCTGCTTTTCAGCAAGAAAAGAAAAAACAGAGTCGCTCTGTTTTATTTAAAACCAGGAACACAGAGCAAGAAAAACCCCACATGGGGACTAATTATTCACTTCTAAATCGAGCCCTTAAATAGCCGATGATTTTCTCTCTGGCAGGCAGGCCTTCCTGGATAGTTACGCAACTGAGGAATTCTTCAGTCCATCTGAACAACCCGGGGACTTTCTCTTCCGTCAGCAGCTTCACCTCACTGACCTCTTCAATGACTCCAAGCCAAAAGGCAACATAACTGGGAACAATATCAACCATTCCTATTGTCTCCCCTCCAAAGAATCTCTTACCTTCTAGGGTGTCTTCAAGCATTTTAAGACACTCCAATCCTTCTTCAACCGCCTTCTCTCGCTCCGCCTCTGCGCTCCAGCAAGTATTCCACAACCCACCCACGCACTAAACAAGAGTGAAAATTTAATAGAAAGTGAAAGGCGAAGTCTAAAACAAGGAAACTCGATTCAATCTATAAAGACTAGGGGAAGAGGATTCACCTTTTCGTCAATAAACTTAGCCCAGAAACGAGCCATGGCTCTGTGATAAGGATCATGGGGTAAGATTGGATTGGTCTTCCATGTTTCATCTATGTACTCGATAACTACAAGCGATTCTGCCCTCGGTTTTCCGTTGTGTAGGAGGATGGGAACTTTCTGGTGAACAGGATTGTATTCCAGAAGCAGAGGACTTTTGTTGGACAGATCCTCAGCAATGAATTCATATGGAATACCTTTCAGTTTCAAGGCAAGTTCTACCCTATGGCTAGCAGGGACACCAACTGCGCCAATGAGCTTCACCCAGTCGCTCATCTTGCCACTCTCTACTTCTTCTCCAATCCCATCCTTGGATTTCATTTATAGGACAAGATCTCCAAATTGCTTAATTAATTAATTAATTAGTTTGGAGTTTAGACTAATAACCAGTGAAAAGGATTGTAAGAAAAGCCTTTGCATTTTCTTAAGTGATCACGAAGATATTTACACAAGTCAATGAAACTCTTTTTTTAATTTTTTTTATCCATAAGGTCACAAATTTAGGTGATGTATTGCCTTTTATTTATTCACTTACTATTGTCTAACTTATGTAAGAGATGAGCTTAACATGGTTGGCGCACCGTCTACATTTAACCACTCAATTATATTGTTTGTTTCATCATTTTGCAATGGTTGATTAGCTTTAAGTTTAAATTAAAATTGTTTATAAGGTTGATACAAACATAATTTTCTCTCACAACCAAATCTCGTGTCATCACCAAAAAAAAAAAAAAAAGAAAAAAAAAAAAAAAAGAAAAAGAAAATTGCATTAAACACTATTATGAAAAGAAAAAGAAAAAACCATTCATTCACTGCTATTCATTCCCATAATTTGACTAATTAGCCACTTCTAGAACGATTCTTATAATACTGGACTACTTTATCTCTAGGAGGCAGATTTTCCTCGACAATGTTGCAGCTAAGAAACTCTTCCCTCCATTTGCACAACACAGGAAATCTCTCTGCCGTTAACAGCTCCACCTCACTAACTTCTTGGATGGCACCAAGCCAAAACGCTATTGAGCTGGCAGCAATATCCACCAGTCCGATCCCATCCCCACCAAAGAATCTCTTTCCTTCAAGCGCACTTTCAAGCGTTTTCAGTACTTCCAATAATTCCTCCACCACCCTTATTTGTTCCTCCCGCCGACATCTTTTGTTTCTTATCTCCTTCACCCCAGCAAGCAATCCACGGTGCAATCAAGCACTAAACACACAGAAATTGGGAACCACAAAACAAATTAAAATTAAGGGTGATATCTGTTGGAACTTAAATATTTAAAAAAAATGATATAATATATTTTATAAATTAAATTTATTGTCTCAATCAAACTAGCTATTGTAGCCTAATTGTCTTATTTAATTAAGCCACATTGTTTCATAATAATTACCCAATTTATTTTTATCATTAACCTACAAATGAGAATTATAAAACTATGAGTCCTACAAATAGGACATGTCTATTTGCTTAAAGAAGAGAATTCCTCCACATTTTCTTATTTTCCTTACTTTACTTTATTTTCTAAATATTCTTGAGTAAAAAATGATGTTTTGAGTTTAGTGATTCTATGGCTAATGCAAATTCAAAGAGTATAATTATAAAGTTGTAGCATCCTAGGAACGACATGCTATATATATCTCTGTTGCACCGGTTGATCTACTTTCCGTAAAGACGTGAAGCACCTTAAAGTAAGTAAGTTTTTCACGCCATTTTTGATGATATTTTTTTATCGATATTTCTTGATAAATTCACTAATTATTATTTTATTCGATCTTGTGACCGAGGTACAATAATAACATGATGTGGAGATTGAGGAGAGTGTTCGAGGAGCAACAATTTTAAGGCAATTCAATATGCAAATCAAAAGTGAAATATATGAGGCTTTGTGTAAGCATAATAGAAAATTTTTTATTTTCTTGAATATATATATATATATATACACGCCAAACAGGTATGAGTTCCTAATACAAATCTACTTTTAAAAAAATTAAGGATATCATACAATACTTTCTTTACTTTTTAAATTTTGTTATTGAGTAATGCATGCAAATATGTGTTCTTTTCGCTGCTATCGTAATCCTGAATTTACAAGACATTTTCAATAGCTTATAAAAAAAAAAAAAAAAAAAAAGAAGGTAAAACTTGGCATGTGAAACTATTATACCACGATGCTAGCTACGGTCCTTTAAGGAGTTGTGTTTGTTGCTAGTAAATTTTCAACATGAATGTGGTTATTACTTGGGTGTTTTTGACATGGCTATTTATGGCTATTATTATCCTTAACAAAAATATATTTATTGTGTAATTTATTTCCAACATTAAAAATTAATTAAATGTATTTATATGTAATCTTTCCCTTGGCTATTGCATGATTATGGACACATTAAAATGATGTAGTTGTTAGTTTTCAATGCAATGCTAGTAATGTGATTTAACTCCAACAGCTAGTAAAATGCTAAGTGCATTGGTTATGCCATTATGTGTAAAATATTGTTCCTAATCATATATTTTGTTAGTTGATTAATTTTGCTTTTTAACAAATCTTTAGTGAATGCTATGTTGTCTTATTTAGTTAGAAACCATGGAAAATGGGTTTATGGAAAATTTTGACAACCTAAGTGAAAAAACTAAAGAAGAGAGCTACCCAATTTGGTCCATGTAATAATTTTGAAAAAATGGATATGAAATTTGAGTTGATATATTCCGAAAATGTAAGTTAAATTTTTAAGCTTATGTTACTGAGGAGCCATTTGTGGTGATAAAATATGAGATGGGCTAATATGCTCTTATGAAATTTTGTGAGTAAATGAGTTTCTTCATTAACTCAATTATTTGAGAAATGTGAAAATCACATATTTGATATGTTCTCAATGTGGGGGATTATTATGATATCCCTATATATTGTTATTGGTGATGAGACCAATGGTGCATAACTGAAATTTTGTATAGCATTCCTATTATACAAGAAGGTATAATGATGCTTAACAAAGCAAATGTGATATGCACTCCTATTATATAGTAAGATATAATGGTGCTTAACAAAGTAAATGTGATATACATTCCTATTATACAATTATGGTATAATAATGTATGATGGAAAAAAAATAATAAGGCATTTGAGAAAAGGGATATATGATGGACATTCCTATTGTACAACAAGGTACAATGGTGTTTGAGTTAAAAAATTCTTAAATACATGTCTCTAATTGTATGGAAAGAAAAGGGTGGTTCATTAGCTCGATTTGATATCAAAATTGTGGTACCATGAATTGAGAACTTGAGAAATATGAATGTGAATCTTATGAGCTAGTAGACATGTGGGTTGATGTAAAAAAGTGAGAAAAAGAATGAGTTGAATCTCTTTTACCCACTATACTACCAACTAGGCCTTTGGTAAAGAGAAAAGCTGAAGGAAAATCTATGATCATAGTCCAAGGTCTAGTGCTCATCGAGGGGAATGGATTCAAGCCCAATAATATAGAAATTCTTATGAGGATACCCAACCCAAATTCTAAGAATTGGGTTTTGAATGGGAAAAACTAATCATAGAGAAGTCATTGTTGAAAGATGTATCAATATTTAACAGAAAAAATTTCCGAGCTCATTCCTAAGGTAAGGATGCATTTATCCCGTAACGAATTGAGGGTTGAGCTATATATTATTAATGAAATTTATAGCTCATAGAGTGGGGTGTCTTAGTTATGGGAGTACCCGAATGATAGAGAAGTCATTGTAGAAAGATGCATCAATATTTAATGAAAAAAATTTTTAGCCCCATTCCTAAGGTGATAATGCATCTATCCCATTACGAATTGAGGGTTGAGTTATATACTCTTAATGAAATTTATAACTCATACAGTAGGATGTCTTAGTTATGGGAGCAATTTTGACAAATTTCACTTATGTGGATGTCAAAGTGAAATCACTTCTATGAAAATTAAATGGGCAATTTTCTAGATTACCCATGAAAATTGGGATCATGCGTAAGACCATAATGCGTCAACTATGTAAAAAACTTAACATTCGGATCATTATGTGTGTGATACGATTCTTGTATCTTTCAATGGGGTCATAGTTTAAGATTTAGTTCACTATTAACTTTGAATTAACAATTGTTGACTCACTAAGTAAATGTTTAAGATTTATCTACATTTATTATGCATAATAATCCATTTTTACCCAAAAGAAAGGTTTATTTTTTATTAAAATAATGGAAGAATTGTTAAAACTTAAATATTTTAATAAAAAATAAAATAATATATTTTATAAATTAAATTTATTGTCCCAATCAAACTTGCCGTTCATAGTTAATTGTCCTATTTAAGAGCACATTATTTCATAATAATTGTTCAACTTATTCTTATCATTAACCTACAAATAAAAGTTACAAAACCATGAATTTTATAAATAAAACATGTCTATTTGCTTAAAGAAGAGAGTTCCTCCACATTCTCTTATTTTCCTTACTTTACTTTATCTTCTAAATATTCATGGGTAAAGAAAGATGTTTTGAGTTTGATGACTCTATGGATAATGCATATTCATAAAGTGTAATTATAAAATTATAGCATTCTGGAGGCGACATGCTATATATATCTCTGTTGCACCGATTAATCTATTTTCCACAAAAGCATGAATTGCCTTAAAATAAATAAGCTTTCCACATTTATTTGATGATATTTTTTTATCGATATTTCTTGATAAATTCATTAATTATTATTTTATTCATTCTTATAACCAAAGCACAATAATAACATGATATGGAGATGGAGGAGAGTGTTCGAGTAGCAACAATATCTATTTCTTAAAAAAATGATTGCATATAGATCACGTTTTCATCCATGAACTTTGCCCAGAAACGTGCCCTGGCTCTTTCGCGAGGGACCTGGGGCAAGATAGGATAAGCTTTCCAAGTTTCATCGATGTACTCGAGAATAACTAGGGAGGCCGCAATTGGTTTTCTATCGTGAAGGAGGACATAGATTTTCTTGTGCACGGGATTGTATTTCAGAAGCAGAGGACTCTTGTTCGACAAATCTTCTTCATTTAACTCGTATGGAACACCTTTGAGTTTCAACGCAATCTCTACTCTGCGGCTAAAAGGACTTCCCCATGTTCCAAACAGCTTCACTTCATCTGCCATGATGCTGTCCCTGTTGTCATAATCTCTGATGCTATTTATTGAAACCAGTTTGGATCTAAATTGCTTTATTTTGAGAATTTAATAAATTGCTCCTCTGGGATCGGTTAGACTATATAAGACAAAGTCCAATGATTCGATGCTTGAGGCATCACTCTCAAGAGAATCACTAGCAGAACTAATTAGAAAAACTTTAAGATTTGGATTCTTTCATAAGTGATTGTTGTTTTGTAAATGAGATTTAAGTCTTGAGGTTGTACTGGGCTAATATAAAGTACACTACGAGTGTACCAAGTTAATATATGCTACATTAGGTATGCAAGAGTTAATTTAAAGAGAGTCTGACAATAAATATTAAAAATATTTACATTGAGATAAAAAAACCTCAAAATGTTTATGGTGATCGCTAAATATGAATAATGTTTTAAAAGGGTTTTTATTTCAAAGCACAAACATAGAGCGATTACATTCTTACAACATTTAGGGGAAATTGAGGAAATTACACACACGAACCACACTAGACGGTACCAACATAAGATGATGTAAGATAGAGCAAGTTGCAACGAAAACTAGTAGTATAGTAAATTAGGTGGAATACTGTATTATTTGGAACTTTCAAGGCGAGCCCTGAAATTGGCGGTTAGTAGATCTCTAGGGGGAAGATTTTCCTTGATGATGGGACACCCCACCAAGTCCTCACTCCATTTGAATAAAATAGGAAATTTCTCTGGTGTGAGCAGGTCAGCCCCAACGACTTCTTGAACGGCCGTAAGCCAGAAGGCGATGAAGGTGGCAACAATATCCACCATCCCCACCTTATCTCCTCCGAAGAATTTCTTGTCCTTGAGCTCGCCTTCAAGTGTTTTCAAACCTTCAGAAGCTTCTTCCATGGCTTTCTCTCTCTCCTTCTCTTTGGCCCAGCAAGCATTCCAAGCTGCAAGCATACACTAAACTCGCAAAAGAAAACAAAATTAGGAGTAATTAGATGCATAGCATTTAGGAACCAGAGTTTGATCGAGTTGATACCCCTGCAGTGACAATCAGCTGACTCTTGTTTGATACATAAATGATGCTTACCTTATCGTCCAAGAACTTAGCCCAGAAACGAGCAATGGCTCGTTCATAAGGGTCTGCCGGCAAGATGGGATTGGTTTTCCAAGTTTCCTCGATGTATTCGAGAATAACGATTGACTCTGCGATTGGTTTTCCATTGTGGAGGAGCACCGGAATTTTCTTGTGGACGGGATTGTATTTGAGAAGCAGGGGACTCTTGTTTTGGAGATCCTCTTCTATGTATTCATAGGAAACGCCTTTGAGTTTGAGAGCAATCTCTATTCTGTGGCTAAAAGGGCTTCCCCGTATTCCAAACAGCTTCACTTCTTCAGCCATGGTGATTAGACTTATTCTTGAATTCTGTTCTGAATTTGATACTGCTTTGATCGACGCAATTTTTATAGCATAGTTTGCTTAGCAAGTAAGATTTATTTATCTATTTATTTATTTTATAGAGGTGAAAGACTATCTATTATCATCATGGGATTGCCTTTGACCTAATAATTTTTTTAAAAAACAAAACTACAAGGTAGGATTCGAACTTCGAATTCATAAAAAAAAAAAAGGACTGCACTTTCAAAATGATCCTAATGTCACTTGGTCTGAAGGCCACTTGGCCTAGGTGTCTTAACCTAATAATTATTTTGTTTTTTATAAAAAAAAAA
>BPVZ01000024.1:1576448-1586907 GCA_020521535.1 Rubroshorea leprosula | reverse complement strand
AAGTTATATTGAACCATCGATTAATTTAAATTTGAGTAAGGTAGAACCAAAGAAACTCACAAATTTTAATAAAACTACAATTTCAAAAGTTAAAATCAAAATTTTTAATTAAACTAAAAAAATTCTCTACCAATTCATTTACCCACTCATGGTTCAACTGTCCTTTATTATTATGGAACAAATATATGAAATCGAAGGATGAGCTCTACTTAAGATTTTATTCCAAAAAAAAAAAATTTTTGTTGACGTAAGCAGTTACGAAATCGTACAAAAGAATAGTAGTATTCCAGAAATGAAAAGGCTAAGGCCAATCCTGGAACATCAAGTCTCCAAGGACCCCAACTTGCATTCACAGGACATTTTGCTGGTTCTACTACATCGATCCAATGCCTAGTCTTTATTTATTTATTTATTTACAATTTTCCATAATCAGTTTTTTTAATTTTGTTGCAGAACGAAGTCCAAGGGTGAGTATACCGAAAAGATGAAAGATTCTTAGACCTAACGAAAGTATAAAAAAAATTTGTTAATTCGTTATTCCTTTTGCATCGAGGTCGTTGTAGTATAGTGGTGAGTATTCCCGCCTGTCACGCGGGCGACCCGGGTTCGATCCCCGGCAACGGCGTGTTGATTTTAATTTTGCAGATTATAGGCACAGAGCTTTGGGCCTCGAACCCAGAATTGCGTAACAGAGAGAGATCAGGTTTCTTTAGGCCCAAATAGTGTAGTCATTGACTTAGACCTCACCCGAATCTGAAGAATTATGGTGTTTTTTTTTTTTTTTTCTCCATCTATTTCCATTTACACTAGATTGTTCTCGCAAAAATATCTATTAATTGTTTGCCTCAAGTTACATCATTTTGGATCAACTTTTTTGTTCAAAGTTAATTATTTTTAATTATACAAAAACAAAGAGAGAAAAAGTTGTCCTCCCTTGATTCAATTTAATGTTTCAAATATTTATTAATTAAAACACTCCTTGAAAGTAGAATTAAGATAATGTAAACGAACTATAAATTCCCAAATCCAAACTCTAGTGTAGAAGTGCCCCCAATTTTTTTAAATGCCAATACAAGTGAGAGGGCTCTCCCTGTGAATTTTTTAACTGATGGATCCAATTAGGCTATGGAGTTTCACAAAACCCTAGCTTGATTGGTAGGCACTCTATTATTGTTCGTGTAATCATTCTTTTCTTCTTGTTGAATGGAATACCTCCACAATCCCAGCTTTTAGTTGTTCAATCTCACAAGATTTCGACATTTCAAATACATCCAGAATGAAATGGCAGTGTTGTTTACCTGCACTAAAGAGAACATGAAAACCCACATTCTAGTGCCAATTCCAGTGCCATTAGTGCGCGCGGTAGGTGTAATCACCTCCTCTTGCCCCGAATTTCACTATAAAATCCTCCCATCATGTTGCATTATTCAAATATCAGTAGAGGGTTCTCCTTTTCTTGCACTGTAAGCAACAGAGATATGAAGGTTCAATTGAAATTTATCTGCCTTCTGGGACTGGTGGCCATTTGGGGACTGGAAAGGGTTGATGCTGCAGGGGAATGCGGAAAAACTTCTGCGGATGAGGTGGAAATGAAGTTGGCTTCTTGCGCAGAGGCTGCACAGGATGAGAACGCTGCAGTCCCTGCTAGCTGTTGCACACAAGTGAAGAGTGTAGGACAGAACCCAAGCTGCCTGTGCGCTATTGTGCTTTCCGACACTGCTAAAGCATCAGGAATCAAGCCTGAGGTCGCCCTGACTATCCCTAAGCGCTGCAACATTGCTAACCGTCCGGTGGGGTACAAATGTGGACGTAAGTCTCCATTTTCATTGATTAATTGTAAAATCTAATGCCTTCACCATTTCCTTAAACCCAAAGATTTTTACTAATATAAATTATTTGCTTGTTTAATTTTGCAGCATATACGCTTCCCTGAAGAGGAAACTGTGGACTCATGATATGAAAAATGCCAGTAACAACATCACTAGTTGTATTAGTTACTCCGATTAAGCTAGCTTTACCTTAAAATAAATGCTAGCATCTTTGCATGTATGTTTTTATCATGAATAAAATGTTTTCTACTCTGTGATGGGGTCTAAATTCCCCTCTTAATCTAAGAAATTCGACATCCAAACGCTTCTAAACCCAGATTAGTGGAATATGTATATCTTACAAAAGCTAACATGAAATCCAGATTGGGACAAGCATTCATCCTGTAACATTAAGAATCACAATCCAACTTAGGAAGGAAGAAACGTTAACTGCAGAATGTTTGTTATCTTTAACTACCAACGTCCATTGTAAAGCTAGCATCGCTCTACCAGTTTGAGGATAAAGACTACTTTAATCTGTCGGTTGCGATTTGGGATAAGAAAATGACAGTTAGGAGGGAAAAACTATAAGATAATTGTGCCTTTCTGGGCCACACCCATTGAAACTTTCATGGTGCGTGTCACCTGTTCCTGAGGAAATATGAACATTGAGATAGGATGGAATTAGTATGTATCAGATTCAGTGGTAGTAGCATCAATCATCCAAAGCAAGAAAAAGAACAAGTGATTTTGCAAATGGGGATATGGAATATGGAAAGTAAAGAAGAAAATAGCCGCATGGTCAACCTTTTACTACTGTGGCCCTCCACTAAGATTCAGATAAGAGAGATTGAGATCAGGAGAAGAATCTATGATCTATCCACGAGATGAATATCAACCAACAAACGGATAGAACTGAATAAAACACAGAAGTTTCCGTAACCGTAACCAAACCAAGGCTTTTTAAGAAGGAATTGTGGCCATGGAAGTCCATGGTTAAGGCAGAATTCATTAATGAAATGCCAGGAAGTTAAAAAAATTAGAACAGGTTTAAGATCTCAAAATGACTATATGCATCCTTAGGTTACAGGTAAAACAGAGAGAAACCAAAAAGAGAATTCTAAACAATGGATATATGTGACACTTTAAGAAGGTGAGTTCGTATTAAAACTCCAAAATCCAAACCATAGGTGAATAAGTCACTACAGAAAACATTCTTTACATGAAGATGACTGCATTTCGTCGTCCTTTGCATTGTAAAGAAGGAAAAGCAAATAAAAGATTCTGTTGATCAGCGGGAGAAAGCAATAAAGACCAGCTGACTGCAATGGTCTTATCTCCCTCATGACAAAAGATAGATTTAACGGCCTATCTTCCTATTTACCTGAAAGCATAGGGTTGAATACAATCAAACTTTAAATGGACAAAGAAAAGGAAGATTGTAAGAAGAAAAATCGTGCAGTTAGCTTTTCATCATTCTTCCATATTTGATTATTCTTCCCAACTTTCCAATGACAAGAACAACAAATGATCCATGAGAAACTACCCTTGACTGTACTGCTCATTTAGGTTTCAAAGATCTCAAATCAGAAGTGACCATTAAAAATGAGGAACAGAAATTACCTTATTATTACTATATGCCTTCGCAGGAGCACCTTAGTAATAGAGAGACCCTGCAGAGAAAATAATAATAATGACAGAGATTTTAACATTACAGTGCATAGTTTGTCCTATTGTGCCTGTCAATATACATGTCGCACGATCGTGCAATAGTTATAGATGTTGGATAATCATGTGAAATTGTATAATACCTTGCCACCAGTTTCCTCTTGATGCACTCTCTGAATCATCTTCTCCACCCTCCATGTACTAAAAAGTTCAAAAAATAGTTTAGGGGACTCCTAAATTATTAGACAATTTATTTATCAAAAAGAACAAAGAACAGGTCATTCTAGGTTTTGTGCAGACAGAATATGTTCTTCTGGCCGGAATTTAAACCAAGACTTGATGCACTCACCACAGAGTTTACTCCAGAGGCCTGAGCACTTTGGGGTTCAGAGACTATATCCGGGCCACCATAGTAGATTGAGGAGCTTAGATGACATGGACCATATGGTTCTACTCTTTGGGCGTTCTGACCTTCACTTTCGCGTCCCTTGGAGGTATGACCTGAAACCAGAAGGTTGAAAGAGATCTAAAACCGAGAGTTCTTGCCCTAGCATGCTAGCTGAATTGATACTCACGGAAGAAACTACACAAAAACTAGAAGCTAACGAAAGATCCACTTCAAGCGGCATTACCAACATGGCAGAGCTCTTATTACAAAATAAACTCCAACAAAAAAGGGAAAATTAGTTAAGAACATCCACTCAAAATTTTGTCTTGCAAAGTACTAATAAAGCAAATCCGAAGTGAAAAAATAGAATCATGTGAAAGCTACTACAAATACACCTACCATAGACTCCTGGCTTTGTGTTCCAGGCCTCGTTTGGTCGATACTGCTTGTTAGCCATTGAATCAGGAGGACGCAGAGACTCCCTTCCTAACACCTAAACAAACACAAAAATCAATGGAGGCTACTCAAGCTCTAAATAGCATAAAACAGTCTGTAAGCTCTTATTATCCCTCTTGGTTTCCCAATTTTGCATAAACACTCCATTATCCATTCCCGTAAAGCTCAAGAAAGCAATTCAGAGGTAGCTTCCAAATCAAAAGAGTGACATGTAAACAGCGATCTCAAGTCACCCAACAAGAAATTTCAAAAAAGATTCAACCTTTAAACTCCATTCAACTTAAACCGAAACCGAAACCAAAAACCCATGTCTAGAATTGAAATCGAAGAAAAAAAAAGGGCAACAGAATTGATCAAAATCATAAAGATTCAAAACGACAACATGAAAATAGTAAAACATACCTTAGAATCACGAGGAGCAAAAATTGAAGCGAAAATTCCAGTTGAAGACGAAGGTGAGTCCTTTGAACCAAAGAGCTCCGAAGCTAGAGAAGACGAAGATGATCCGACTTCTTTCCTCCTTTCCATTATATCCCCAATTCCCCTGTTTCTCTCCCTCTCAGTCTGTAACAATTTCTCCAAGCAGACACGCCAAGAAAATTGAGATTGTATCCAAACAATCACAGTCAAAGAACAAGAGAAGAAAAACGAAAACAGAAACACAACAAGAAGGAAGAGAAAGAGAGAGGAAGGCACGTGAAGATTGCCGCTCGTTCAAGTATGGAAGAAACACAAACCAACGAGGTACTCGTCTTTTTTATATTGTAAAAAAGAAGAAATGAAGAGAAGACAGTGGGCAGTGAGGGGCAGGGTGGTTTGCTTGGGTTCTTGAAGTTATCGCCAACGATCTGTCACATAATCGTATGTTTTCCGATTCTGTTTTTCTAATATTGTACTTGTCTGAAATACCACACAGATGAACAACACGTGGAACAAATCAACTGTACAATTGTGCTCAAAGATTCAAGTTCTAAGCCTTTTTGCTGCCACGAGTGCTTTAGTGGATAGTAACGACCCTAACCATCCACCTGTTTTCCTTTGCGGTCTGTTTCTCAAACCCATCCTTGACGTTTCCTTTGTTGTTTATGTTGTTTCACACATCAAATGGTATGCTTTTTTACCGAATTGAAAAGAATTAGTTTCAAAATGAGTATAAATTGATGCAATAAGAAATTAGCTTTTAAATGTATATAAGTTGGTGTCCGTTACAGTTCAATGACATTTGATCATAAGTTAAAGTTATTTATTTTTTATGGACGATATGTTCAAATTTTACTGAACTCATTTTATTATTTTCTTATATTATACCTATAAATAACGTTAAAACTATTCAAAAAAATAAATGGTGTCATAGCACTTACCACGAAACAAATGAATAAAAGAAGAAAAAATTATGTTTGGAACAACATTTAGACAATGAATGTTTAAAGCGTAAAAGTATTTGAATTAATTATTTTAATATAATAAATATTTAATAATTTTTAATTAAAAATATTTAATCCATTCTATAAAAGTAGCGGTAGCTGTTTTCCCTGATGTTACATGAAGACTGAAGCATGTAAAATTTTGTAATGATGGTAATGGGCATTGGGGTTAATTGTGTATTTTTTTAATATATTAAAATTATTTATATATATTAATTTAATATATATATATATATGAAAGTCGAATACATTATTCACAAAAATTAAATAATTATAACTTAAGATTCATACCGGTTAATCGAAACGAATTGTTCGATAGGAAGTTAGGGTCCACTCCACATGGCATGTAAGGCTAGCTAAGTGGCGAAGTGACAGGTGACAAGTAAAGATCCATGTGGACTCGCCACGCCGCATGGCATCCATCATCTCTGTATCGTCACTTTCGCCACATGGTGTGTCCTTCCACCGTCTCTGGCAGGCCCATGGAAAATCCAACTCTGGAAATTATTCGCTCATGGTATTATTTTTCTCGTTTTGGTAAAATATTTTTACTGAGTCATTTCTTTTCCGAAAAGTACAATATTTCTGATGAGGTGAATCGTGTCAATTTGTGCTAGTTATGGGAAATTGATAAAAGTAAAGGGATCGTGGGTGGTGCCATGGTTTTGACTTATATAAATCTATGCTGATGTTATGTAAAAATATTATTATATAATCAGGTCTACTTTAATTGTTGTAAAAATTATATATATGAGTTTTAGTATAATATTTATATCAAATTTAAAATTAATTGATAATAAATAAAATTATTTATTTATATTTAATTTACATAATTTTTTCCCTTTACATATTCAATATAATATTTTCTCATTTAACATACTTCATCATGTACATACTCAATATTGATGTCACCTTCTATTATATAAGTTAATACAGTCCTTACATACAAGTTTGGATTTTATTACATATATAATGTGAGATTTTTTTATTAAATATTTATTTTAAATAGTTTAAAATTAGTTTATAAATTAAAATTTTAAAATATTTTATTTGATTATAAACTAATAAATTTAAATAAATTAAACATAATTATAATTTTTAATTGTGACCTTAGTAATTTTACCATGTGATCAACATGGCCTGGTGTGAGACATGAGGTTTCGATTAATTTGTTCATCTGGGTCCAGGGCCAATAGAAAGGTTTGGGTCCTTTCGGAAGGGATCGTGTGGAGGAGAATGTAACACTCAGTGGATGTTTGGTTGGGGTAAATTTCTATCCTAAAATTTATTTAAAAAAATTCCTTTTAAATATTATTTATATATTTATATATATTAATATTATAATAAAAATTAAAAGTAATATTTTTATTTTTTATATAATTTTCAACCTGTCACATTTTTAAAAAAATGTTCCTCTCAAAATTTTCCATATAAAATTTATTTAACAAAATTTTTATAAATATTTTTATACCAATTCTTATCAAATATAAAAATATTAATAATTAATAAAATTTTATTATAAAATTTAATAACTTTTTCGTATAATATTTTTAAACTTTTTCAACAATGCCTTTATAACCAATTTTCCAACACAAACTTTATTAATAAAGTTATCTCTTTAATCAGCCAGGCCCCCAGAGGCCCTGGCCATTGGATATCAGAGGAGTACAATCGCAAAACGGCAAAAAACAATGAGTCAGAAAAGAACGAGAGAAAAACCGAAAGTGGACACGTCAAGAACATGACAACGGTGTCCTTATAACATTCGGCACCTCCCAACCGACTTTCCAAGGCCGACATCAAATTAATACCGATAATGATGTGATAATAAAAAAATAGAGACGCCCTTTTAATTTAGTTGCCGAATTAGCACCTGGTCCTTGCGGCCTAGTGACAATAGTCATTTCGGTGCATTCTCCTTTTCTCGGACTGAGTTTGAAACCCGCCCATTACAAATATGTTAAAAAAAAAAAAAAATTTTGTTGCCGCATTAGAGAGAAAAATATAGTAATTATAACGAGAATAAAAATGAAAATGAAAATAAAAATAAAAATTTATAATTAATAATGTAATATAAATTATATTAATAAATTAATAAATACTATAATATTATAAATTTAAAAAATAAAAAATTAATTATTAAATAAGATATAATTTATTTTTTAATATTTCAAATTACGTAATTTATTTTACATTATTAATATTAGATTTTAGTCTTGAATTTTGATTTTATTTATCATTATTTAAAAAACTAATTTAGTTGTTTTTAATTTTAGAAGGGTTTTTGTTGTTTTAACTTATGTATTAGATCAATTTTTTTATTTAAAACACACATTAAGGATATATTTTTATTATTGATTTGTATAAAAAAAAGACAAATTACTTATCTAAATTATAGATTCAGATAAATAATTAATTATTTAACAACTAATATTAATATATATTAACTTTTAGATAAAAAAATTAAAGTGACAAATGAATTTTTAACATTTAATAATAGTAATTATTAAATAATAGATAATTTATTTCAATTAACAATTTAAAGCAACAATTTGTTGTTGCTTTTGTTGAGGAATAGATCTACTCTTATACCTTATTTGATGGATAAATTTGAGCGTTTGATTTTTTTTTTTTAAGTATTAAATTTTTATATTTACCTTTAGTAGGACTTAGTTATTATAATAAAAAAATTAAAAATAATTATGAAATTGTAAAGTTGGAAAGAGAAATTTTAATATCTTATTAAAAAAATAACAATTAAATTAAAATGCTTATTTTAGAAAGAAAGAAAAAAAAAACTTGCTTTAGAAAAATGTGATAACTAAAATAAGACAAAACGAGTGTAAATTAATACACGTGTTTTGTTGGGTTAACGAAAAAGGCAAGTGAAAAAACAGCATGTGATCCTTTCCTCTTTTTTTCATGTGTACTTGGATCTGATTTGATTTGATTTGATTTTTCTTTATTTATATTTATATTTTTTTTTTACCTTGTTCTTATATTTGATTGCTTGCTTTATTTCGTTTCGTTGAAACTTTCTTTACTGAAAATATGATATTGGATTGCGTCTTTTAGAACAAGGGTGATTCTCCCCGGCCTAATTTCCACAGGCTTCTTTACTTCTTACGTGGTTTGATGAACTTTATACATTAATATTATAGGTATAATATTATATAATTTTATAATTTTATAATTTTATAAAATATTAAATAAATATAATATATATTTTAAATAGATAATATTATAAATAATTTTTTAAATAAAATTTAATTATATAATTATAAATCATATTATAAATTTATAATATTATAGTTATAATATTTTTATATAATTAAATAATTATATAAAAATTAAATTTAAAATTTTTAATATATTTAATAATAAATTATATAACAATATATAATGTTTATTTTTACTAAATAGTATATTCTTCTACTATCTTAAAATTTAACTTTAAAATATAAAATTTTTATGTAATCCCCCATGTGATCCAGTAGTAGTCATGCTCATTGGCCAACATGTAGAATGTAAGCTAATAATAAGTTTGACTTTCTCAAAAAACAAATGCTAACTAATTTAACTTAAAATTTCTTACTGTAAAAAAAAATGTATATATATATATAATTTTTATTAATTGGGACGTGCTTAGCTAGGGGCAAATTTGGAACTCGCTTTTTTTTTTTCCAATTTTTCTTTTTGAATTTTCTAGTTATTGTAATATTTAACGATGTTCCATTAGAACTTTCATTTTTTTTTCTTCCATCCTCGTTTTTTCCGAAAGGCTTATAACAAAAGTTCAAGGATTAAATTTATATATAAATATCATTTTATAAATAATGTTTAGAATTTAAGTTTTAAAATCAGCATCTAAAAAAATTAACTTCTTTAAATGTATTAAGTAGATAAGATCTTGTAAAAATGAATTAACTTTAAAATATATAAAAATTAACTCAAAAATACTCCAGGTAAAAAAAAGTCTTGCGGGCAAGCATCTAACAAAATAAGTTGCAGATAAATTTTAAAATAATTAGAAAATGGGAAATATTGATGGTATTTGGTTTAAAAAAAATGAAGAGAAAGCGAGGGAATCACAATTTTTTTTAACCAATCAAACAAACCAAACAAGTTCTGAAAGTGCGTAGCAAACAAGAAGAGAGCTATGCTGATCAAAGGAAAAAACAAGAAGGGAGCCATGAATCTAATTTTGTGGTAATCCTTGATTATCCTTTTTTTTTTTTTTTTGGGGGCCAACAATCTTTAGTAATCTTGGGTGGGGATTTGAAAAGAATGAAAGAAAGTATCTTGATTTATATGGGCTTTTTTGGCCCAAAAAAATATTTATATGGGCTCTTTATGTAACAGTTCAATATGCTGTTAAATTTTTTTTCCCAAAAAGCTCAATAAGCCCGGATGACTGAGGAACAGCACCAGAGGACAGATTTGACTGCAGCCAGAATCTGGACTGGGGCCCAACTTTAATATGCTGTTAAACTTTTTACAAATTTTGAGAAGCACCAACAGACCCATATTAATCAACAAGAAGAAGAAGAAGAAGAAAAAGAAAAAAGAAAAAAGATAAAAGAAAAAAAAAAAACATTTCTAGTTCAGAAAACATGCAGGTGACGAATTCCGGAGATGAGATCTAAGTCAAAAGGGAAAGAAAATCAATTTCATCCTTGTTATAAATCACTGGGTTATGTGTTAATGAAAATTCT
>BPVZ01000024.1:1530399-1559709 GCA_020521535.1 Rubroshorea leprosula | reverse complement strand
AAAGGCAAAAGAGGGAAAGGCAAAGAAGAGGGGCTGGATTTTTGAGAGATGATTGAGGAGCAGAGGCTGGATTTTTGAGCAGGGCTGTGTTTTTTAGACGAAAACGACGTCGTTTAGTTTGGGACTCCAACTTTTTTTGGGAGGTAGGACTGATACCCACTTTCCCGTATATATATATATAAGTCAATAGTATAAAGGTGTCCAACTACCGCTTTGTGGTACCAAAAATAGAAATAGTTAGAACTAGAGGAGTGCTATGGGCACTAGCGGCTCTTCCACTGTGGTTGGTCGGTCCTAAAATTTTCGTTTAGAGAAAAAGTATACTTGAAACTTATTGAGTGTGGCTATATTTTTTTTTAAAAAATAATAATTTGAAGACTTTTTTTAATAAATATTTTGTTTTGTTAAATGTATAAGTTAAGATAATAATAAATACATATTTTTATCATAAATTTTTATTAAAAAAATAAAAGGTGACTTTTAATTTTTAAATGTCCAATTAAATTCATCAACTTAATACAAATACTAAAATTAATATTAAGTTTTATATTTTTCAATATATATTTATGACAAAAATATATATTTAACTTGTATCTTTAGAAAAACTTTTTTTTTATACAAATTTAAATATTATTTAATGTTTAATATTTTTTACTTTATTAAAACTCATAATATAGTGTGTATTAATTTATTTAAAGATATATAAAAGTTATATAAAAAATTATTGAGATATCATTACCCTTTCTTAAAACTAAATCAAAATAAGTCATAAAAATAATAATGAAAATACATCACAAAAAAGGATATATATATTATTTTGAACTACATAATAAAAAATAATTTTTTTTCATCTTTTAACTTATTTCATTCATATATCATGTGATTTAAATTTAAGATTTCTTACTTCTATTAAAAAAAGATTATCATTAAATTATTTATGTTATTAACTACAAAAGAAGATATTCAAGATTAATCATACTTTGTATGTTTGTAATTATTGTGTAATGTTATATTTGTAGTATGTAGAGTTTACGCCATGTTAGAAAATACTAATTAAATTTGAATTCAATTGAACTAACTTCTATGTAGAAATACGTACCATTACGTATATAATTGCAGATGTATGTTTAGATACTCCCTATACTCATGGAGATGAGCAGATGTATGTTTAGATAGTGCCCATGCTCATGGAGATGATCAATGTTGCTGTTGACCATATATCCATCGCACCGATCATTCCTAATACCGTGCCTAGGATAGTTTCCCTTGTTCTTTTAATTTGCTGGTTGTTTCCTTAGTTATCCTCAACTCAGATTCTTTATTCTTTAATTCTGATTCTTTTCCTCTCTTCACACAGCAATGAATATTTCAAAGTAAAAATTTTCAGCCTTTTTTTGGCTGGAGAATGATGAAAAGAAAAAACTTTAATAGCTTGATTCTATTTTAAAAAACGTGTAAATCATGTTAAGATTTCGTTTTTAATTAGAATTGATTTGTTAACAATCTAAATAATTCAGTGATAATATTTTTCACTGAAAATAAAAAATTCTGAATTACAGTTGTATGACATGCAAGTAATATGGAATAAGAAATGAAAGCAAATTGTATCACATTTTGCAACCAGTTATAAAAAAAAATTAATTGACTATATATAATTCTTTTAATCTCCATTTAAACTCACATTTGGGACAAAGAAATAGTACTATTCTATATGTGATTAGGTAGTGATTAAAAATAGTTTTTATATAATATTTTTATATATTTTTTATATATTATTAATAAATAGATACATTTAATATTATATATATCAAATAAATATAAAGATTCAATTATTTAAATAATACATAAAATTTTACAATAAAAATTATCTGTGAATAATTTCCTCTACATTTAACAATAAAAGTCTAATACTCCCATAAAATTTAATTTGATTTTTTAAATCTCTTTTTCAATGTTTCCTTTTTTCTTCTGGTTAAATGGTAGGATTGCTAGTTTAATTTGATATTTTAATTTTTAAGATAAAAAAAATTAAGTCAAAATTTAACCTAATGTCAATTGCTGTCAATTAATTTTCTTTTTCTTATATATAGTTCTTATCATGATTATCCATCTCAGAATAATAGACTCTTTTTTGCCTCTATCTTGCGATTAAAGATTTTCGACAATTTATATCTCTACTATTTTATCCATAAAAAATTAAAAAAAAAATTTATAATAGGATGAATAATTTAAATGAAAAGATAATCATAAAATTAAATTAAAAAAATATTTTTCCTTTTAAAAATATAAAAAAAATAATTATTATCTTAAAATAAATGTTAAAATAAAAATTATCTATTATTTTTAGATAAAAAATAATAGTTTTACTTCATTAAAAAAGTTTAATTATCCTTTATATATATATATATATATTAAATAGGTTATAAATTGAGGTTAGGGGAATTTGAATTCTAACTTTTGACTTAAAAAAATGCACCGTACGTACCGACTGATGACGGTTAAACTGTGGAGTTTAGGTGCTGATTATCATTTTTATGACTTATATGTTATATTTAATTTTCATTAAAAATTTTGTATTAACATACAAAAAGTCAAACTACGGCGTTGTTGGACAGAGGGAGTATATCATTTCCGTTGAATATATGAACTTTCATTTTACATCATTTTTCCTTTGATATTTAAAAAAACAATTTTTTTTGCCAACGAACAAGTGGGATTCGATAATCACACCCCATAAAAAAAGTGGGATTTGATGCTGTTCCCATCGAGAGACCAACAATGACCGATTGAGTGGGAGGAAAACAAAGCAATCCTTCCCCTATATAAACCCCCAAAGACAAGCTTCTTCCGTCGTCGAAACGTCCCACTTCTCTTTTGAGTCCTTTGCAACACCCTAAGGTACCTAGCAAAGATGGAGCAGAAAAGTGAAGCCCAGACAAATGCTGTCGACCAAGAGAAATGGGTTTATGATTCCTCTGTGGATCATAAAGGGAGGGTTCCTCTTCGTTCTTCCACCGGCGTTTGGAAAGCTTCTTTCTTTATTATTGGTAGGTAACAATATTTTATTTACCCATTATTTGTTTGCCTAAATTAGCTCTACACAGTTTTTTTTTTTTTTTTTTTTAAGGGAAAATCAACTTTTAAAGTTTGATAATACTTCTCATACGTTTTTTTTTTTTCAAAAAAAAAAAATCTCATATTGATTAATTTCAAATTTTTTACAATTGAAATATACTTCTGACTATTCACTTGTCTCTAATTGATTTTCGATTAAGTTCTCTATATCATATTCGTCCAAACATGTTGGCATGTTGCTAACCTTGCTATTGTTTGATTGATCAAATTATGCAAAACGAAGTTCATAGGAACAACATTTAGTTTCCTCTTATTCTTTTTTCTCCAAGCTTTTTTTAACTAAAAAGACAAAGAAAATTAGTCAGCCATAAAAAATAGGAGTATATATTTACAAGATTCCGATGTGGGGTCGTCAAGGGTCCTAAGCATATATATACTTCCCAAATCAAAACAAATTAGCCATACAATACGATCGTCATTCACCACTTGGTACAGTATTTGCTGTTTGGGTAACCATAATGCAAAGCTGGAGGGGGGGGGGGGGTCTCCTGCATCTAATTCCTCCAATTTCGAATACCCTTTTCTTGGTCATGCCAGGGAATCATGGAAATGTACTTGTCTTATATGTTTTCTCTCAGAATCACAGAACTTGTGGTTCTGTACATATTAGGACCCTTTGTCCCTTCCCCTTTTGAGGAGTCAATGTGGAGCCTTTAACCCCTTAAGAATTAACACCAATTAGGTCCACAATAACAGCACAGACCACCAATCTCAGAAAGTATATCCAACCAATTCTTCTCCATTGCACTTAATTTGGTTGTGCATCAAATAATTGAGTTTGCATTTTGAAATTTTATAAATATACTTTTAATGTCACATGAAAATTAGTTATCAATTTTTAATCTTTAATTTAAAAAAATGTTGACAATGATACCAAATAGTGTCTAGATAAGAATAAAACTAATGTCTTGGTACGTTTGATTTCTTGGACAGCAATTGAATTTAGTGAGAGGTTGAGTTACTTTGGAATAGCAACTAGTTTAATCCTGTATCTAACCATGGTCATCCACCAAGACCTCAAAACAGCAGCTAAGAGTGTGAATTATTGGTCTGGCGTCACCACATTGATGCCCCTTCTTGGTGGGTTCTTGGCTGATGGTTACTTGGGCCGATTCAACACTGTTCTGTTTTCGACCATGGTCTACCTTTTGGTAAACCCACTTTCATTCCCATTTTCTGGCTCAAAGTATTAATTTGGGCTGAAAAGCCCTGTTGAAATCACCCAAGTGACAGTTTCATTTTTTTTGGATCACAGGGTTTGCTTCTGTTGACATTGTCCTGGTTTCTGCCGAGTTTAAGGGCCTGTGATGCTGATGTGTGCACTGAGCCCAGGAAGCTCCACAAAATCATCTTCTTCCTTGCCATATACTTGATCTCCATCGGAACCGGAGGGCACAAGCCGTCATTGGAGAGCTTCGGCGCCGACCAGTTCGACGATGATCACTCGGAAGAAAGAAAGAAGAAAATGTCGTATTTCAATTGGTGGAACTCTGGCCTCTGTAGCGGACTCCTGTTGGGTGTGACTGTAATTGTTTACGTGCAAGATCATGTCAACTGGGGAGTTGCGGATATCATCTTGACTGTCGTTATGGCGCTTTCCCTGTTAATCTTCGTCATCGGAAGGTCCGTTTACCGCTACAGGAATCCGATGGGAAGCCCCTTAACGCCGATGCTTCAAGTTCTTGTTGCTGCAATTTCCAAAAGAAAATTGTCTTATCCGTTTTGTTCTTCGGAGTTGTATGAAGTTCCCAAGTCTCAGAAGGGTCAAGGCCAAGGAAGGCTTTTGTGCCATACCAAGAAGCTCCAGTAATTGACTACATATTATAGTAAGATAACTGTTTGATGTTTTGCCTCTGAGAGACTTGTATCTCTGATGCTGTGTATTTTTTCAGGTTCCTTGACAAAGCTGCTATACTTGAAAACAAGGAAGATTCATTTGAAAACCAGAGTCCATGGAAACTTGCAACCGTGACCAAAGTGGAGGAGATGAAGCTTGTTCTCAACTTGATCCCTATTTGGCTTGCAACTTTACCATTTGGAGTTTGTGTGGCGCAAGCTGCAACATTCTTCATCAAACAAGGGACTACAATGAACCTAAAAATGGGAAATTTCAAAATCCCTCCTGCCTCAATCTACTCCTTAGGCGCCATTGGAATGATCATCTCTGTCACCTTATACGAAAAAATCCTCGTACCATTGTTAAGAAAGACAACAGGAAACGAGAGAGGCATCAAAATTCTACAGAGAATTGGTATTGGGATGCTTTTCTCCATTTCTACCATGATTGTTGCAGCCCTGGTTGAGAGAAAGAGGCTTCATGTTGTAAAAAAAGAAGGTTCATCACTCTCCATGAGTGTCTTCTGGTTGGCTCCACAGTTCCTCATAATTGGGTTTGGAGATGGGTTTGCCCTGGTTGGCTTACAAGAGTACTTCTACGACCAAGTTCCGGACTCCATGAGGAGTTTAGGCATTGCCTTTTACCTCAGCGTGATCGGAGCTGCAAATTTCGTCAGCAGCTTGTTGATAACGATTGCTGATAACATCACAAAGAAAGGAGGAAAAAGTTGGTTTGGCAAAGACTTGAACAGCAGCCGCCTGGATAACTTCTATTGGCTCTTGGCTGGAATCACAGCAGCCAACTTGTGCATTTATGTTGTCTTGGCAAAGCGCTATACATACAAAAATGTGCAGAGGAATGTGACCGTTGCTGATTGCCACGAAAGTGATGATGCAGGGTCAATGGCTTAATGATGTATAATTAATCGTTCAGATAGCAATAAGAATAGTATAATAATTAGTTCATAAAAAAAGAAAAAAAGAATAGTATTAATTGATTAGTTTTTTTATCAGAAATAGACTCAATTGTGTTTCAGTCTTTGTACCTTGTAAATGTATAAATACGTTGGTATGTTTTAGAACAAGCTTATTGTCTTTTTCAAAATTAATAAAATTTACAGTTCTAAATAAAAAAATAAATAAATTTTGTATTGTATTTGCAACTTTTTCAAGATAATGGTGGGCAAAAAAACGTTAAGGACCCAAACAGCTAATATAGAAATTATAAAAATAAGAAGGGCCCAAATAAAAGCTCAAAAGCGAAAGGAGCATCAAGGAGTAAAGAAAGGCTTAAAAGTTAAGAGGTTTTGAGACATCCCAAAAAATAAAAAAAAAGGTAAAACGTTTTGGGGCCTATGAAGTATATATTAAAGCCCCAAAAAGGACCTATATGGTAATTGGGTTCGACACAAAACTTTACGGGCCCCAACAGCTTGTATAAAAGTCAGCCCATGCAAATGTATGTTGGAATTTATTAACTACTCTATATTGAAAACTGTTTTTAATTTTTTTTTTTACTAATAATTTCTCAGTTTGATTAAAGAGAGGTGATTTATATTGATATTAAAGAATTTATATTGTCATATTGATATTAAGGAAGCTTCTCATTTATCTCTCATGAAATCAAAGCTTAATTAATAATGTGAGGACAACTCAGCTACAACATCTCATGTATTGTACATTGAAAATCATGACTAGGTGTAAGAACTATTTAAAAAAAGGGGGAAAAAAGTTGATTACAATTTCATTCACATATATTAAAGAGTATTTATATGTATGAAAATATTATAATCATAATATTACATGACATTATAAATATATAATAAGATGTATTTTATATATAATTGATATATTTTATTTCAAATTTTACTTCTAATATTATATTATATTTACTTATTTAATGTCATGTTATATTTACTTAATATTATATTATAATTATACATTTATAATTATACTTGACATTATAAGTATAACCCCTTTACATATTCAAAAGACATTTTCATCAAGTGGGGATCTTTGCGGGTCATCCATAACCACAATCATGAAGATTACAGCAACAGTTTGCACTACAATTAGTGGGAATTCTTTTTCTTCGTTTGAAACAAAGGAATACAAAAATTATTAACAATTAGTAGTTGGTGGGGGAGTTGTTTGGTAGGGTCTTCAATTCTCTACCGACATTTGATTTTACATTTGTGGCAAAATGCAAAATAATTCAAATTTGTCGCAAAGAAATAAATGAAAATTCTCCTTAATTAATGAAATTTAAGGCACCAAATGAATCCAACGTGCTACACTTGGTACGCCCTGATTGACTACAAATGCCATGTAATACCCAGGCGGAGCAACGGCTCCGTTTGGCGGCGCCGTGCACTTTATCGTGTACCGACCGCGGCCCTCCGGCACAGATGGCGTAACGGTCAGTTTGACCAGCCTTTGTCCCTGTGAAAATGAATGCGTTGCAAAAGGCGCGCTTCCCAAATTGACCTCCAGAATCCCCACCACCGGCAACGGAACGGACACTAACACATTGAATCCCTCACCGTAGCGTACCGTTTCAGGAATGGATTCGATTCCCGGTCGTAAATTGGCACGATCAGCCGATAGATACTCCGGCGAGAATGCCTCGATACGTAATTCGGTCGGGAATTCTGCTTTAAACTTATAGAAATAATGCGGATTGCTTCCGGCTATTAGAACCCGCCCGTCCGGTAACAAATTGGCGGTTGAGTGGTACAATCTGGGTACGGTTCCTGGGTTCAAGGTCATGAACCGCAATCCAACCGGCTGATCTGGGCGATAAAGAACCGGGTACAAACAGGGGTCGGATGCCAACTCGAATCCTTGGGTGCCAGCTTGAGCTCCATTAATGATTAAGGCGTCACCAGTAGGAAGCATGACCATGTCGCCCATGATTCGCCCGAATGGCATATCTTCCATTTCCCAAGTTGGGTTCTCCGCCGTCGCCACAATGCGGCCGCAGCTACCGTGAGCAGGGGAATCTGTGTTTCGCTGGATAAAAGCTCCGTACTGGGCCCCACCGCAGACGACAATCACTGCTGTCGAGAAATCCCCAGAAAGTGCCAGCATCATGGATGATCCAGCCGATGGGTAATTTCGAGGACCACCGTCTAACGGCGGGTAATCTCTGATTACTTTATTGGTCTGGTGATCGTACAACACCGCCCTGTTGTTGGCGAAGATGAAAAGGTGGCCGTTGGGGAGAAGATGGACATATGGGTACAAATTATCCATCTGATTGTCCTCAACTTCGGTGAGGAATTGAAACGGAATGGCGCCTCCCTTTCTCGGCGGATAATACTCTACAGTGTTTGCTCCTCTGCCTCCAACAATAATCACAGAACCATCTTGTAATATCTGATTTGTAGCGTACCACCTCCCATTTACCAACTCCACGTCTCGGAGCTCCACCCAATTGCAAGTCCCGCCTGCCTCGCAGGGCTCAAATTTCCGGATTTTCTTAATCCCATCCACGTCACCGCCAGTCTGCAGTAGCGTCCCATCGAGAAGAAACTGTCCAGAGGAACACCAGGTGTCGGTGAGAATCATCAAGGGTCGGATTTCGTTTGTTTGAAGGTCTAACACAACAGAGTGAGCGTAGCAATCGCGCTTGAGAACAGCATCCCCTGGGTCGTATCTACAGTGGCCTTTGGGCAACATTTTGCGAGATGGACCGATGTCGGTCCTGTCCAAAAGGACCACCGTGTTGAAACGCGTCACCGCCGTGTGCATGGAGGCTATGCCGGCGTTTGAAACCAACACCTCCCACTTGCCCGGTAGCTGAGCCACAACCACCGCAATCAAGCACAGCATAACAACAGCAAACATGAATATTTGGACAGGCCATGGTGGAGAAGAACCAGAACCCATTAGAGAGAAACTCAGTGAACTCCGGAGATTGGCAAAGACGAAATGACTTTAAAACTAAAATTGAATGCTGAAGGGGAAGAAACACTATGAAGAGCCGTTGGTGAACAGTTAATAAATACTCCCATAATTGACAATAGATTACGCAGTCGGAGTAAGAGCAGGCGCCCAAAGTAACTGACGTGTCGAAATTTTCTTTCTTCTTATTGCCACGTGGAAAACAGTCTTACCTATGGAAGGTGGGTAACGTTACACTACAAAAGAAAAATAATTTTTAGAGACAAAAATTTGTGATAAATTTTGAAATTATCACTATAATTTATTACAATTGTAACAGATTTAAAAAATTAATCACAGATGCATACATATTTAATGATGAATAAAAAAATTCATCATAAAAAATATATTTTATTTTCGAAAATTATTTATAGAGATAAAATAAGCTTTTGTCGATAAAAATCATCACATAATGCATTATAATTATGACAAAATTTTAATATTGGTCACATATACCTTACACATTCAATGATGACCAAATAATTTATTACTAAAAAATATATTTCGTCACTAAAAATTGTCAATTTTCTCTAATCAATGCATTCCACATCGATAAAAAATACATAAGAGAATAAGGTTTTGCACTATAAATATATCCCACATCTATAAAAAATATTTAAGAAAATAAATTTTTGTACTATAAAACATGTGCAACTCAATAAAACTTGAGATTACTTTGGACCTGATTAATTTTAATCGAGTTTGATTAATTTTAATCAAAATTGATTAGTATTGAAATAATTATATTTTTTTATTAAACTTTTGTGATAAATTTATATATTATTTTTTGTGACAAAATTTTTATTAAAATATTTGTGTTATAATTATATAAATATCTTTTTATTTAATATTAATTTTAATAATTAATGACTAAATTTTACATCATAATTGAATTTGTGACGAATATTTTTTCGTAACAAATAAAATTGTTATAAATAACTTATTAACAATGTTAATTTTTTCTATCACTATAAAATTATTTTCTATGACAGGTGCTTAATTTGTCACTAAAAACATTAGTGACAAGGGTTTTATTAACGGTTTAAATTTTATCATTAATAATAATTTGTGATGAAAAATAAAGATTTAATGATCAATAATTTAGTCACTAAATGTGAATTTTCTTGTAATGTTAGCATGGAATGGAAGGGGAGAGCTTGTAACCGCCGCGCAGGCCCAGCAAGCTTCTTGCATCTGTAGTTGGCAGAGTTGGTGATACGCTGTTTTGTTTTCTTTTGTATTCCCATGCGGCGCTAAGAAATATTCAAGAGGTTAAAGGGATAAACCACAATGCAGCCCTAAGAATTTAAAAATTATAAGTAACTTTATTAATGGAGAATGTGTCTATTATTATTTTTTTTTTGAAAATAAAACTTACATTGATAATATTAGTATTTGTATTAAAAGAATGAAAAAATATAAACCAAATATTCGACTTGAATAACTAAGGTATCCTCACTTGTTTCTCAATGAAAAACGAGGTTACAGCAACCACGTGAATAGAAAGCTATTTACTCATTCATTTATATATTTATCGTAATTAATTATCTAAATCAATCAAATAAAAAAATAAAAAATAAAAAATAAATTTATTAATAAGCAAGTAATATTTTATAAAAAATTATTTCTCATGGACTCTTAAGGAATATTTTATTTTTAGACCTAACTGGTAGTTAAATGATTCCTAATCCATCTTAACATAAAAAATATATTTCATATTAGTGGATGTCCATTTGATTTCCTGCTTGCTTACATTATACGAGGCCGGGCCAGTGGGTTGATTTTTTAATGCACATTATATAGACTTCAATCTTAAGAAATATTATGCGGTTATTTCTTTTACAGTGTCGTTGTGAGGTGTAAACAATAATATCATTTTTGGGACAAGCATGGATGGAAGCCGACGAAATGAAATTAACAAACTTCCAAATATATCATGTTGTATAGGAGAGTGACATCAAAATTTTTCTCATGCTTTTTATATGGGTTTCATTTTCTTTTTATTCTTTTTGAAAGGTTTGTCCTTTGGGCAACTTGCCAAGTAATGATCAATCTGACGCCATTGATCCATCGACAACGTGGACCTCTTTTAGCCAAATTCATTTTCATGATTCCTTTATCCGTTTATATACATTTTAAGAATGTGAAATTTAAGATATACTCATATTTTAAATATCAAGACTTTATATAAAATTGTTTACATACGTATTTTTAATAAATATTTTTTATTTATTGATTTATTAATAATATTTTAATATTTTTATTATCAATTATGACATTTTAATTATCAAAATATCTTAATTTTGAAAGTTAAATCTATTAATAAATAAATAATCTTATAAATCAAGTTTAAAATTTAAAATTTAAGATTAATATAAAATTAGAAAGGAATGGTGTCCCTGATTTATTGATAGGAAATGATAAAAAAAAATATATAAACTCTTGACAAAATGTGTAAACTGGCTGGCACCCATGTGTTTAAACACAATTTAATGACCAGCTGTGCTTTTCAATTTGCCCATTATAAAGATTTTTGTTTAGCATGCATCTACTTGCGATTTGCACTGGTATATATTGTATCTTTTTTTCATGTAAAAACTTCCATGATTGATGTAAAATACTTATCTCTTTTGGACATATGAGTTTGATGGTAAAGTTAAGGACTCAAGGGACAAAATGATATGGCTGAAATTAACTTTACTGAAACCGTGAAAGAAAAGCAAAATTGAGGGGAAAAAGAGGTAGAGAAGATGCTTTGTGTTTCCAATTTCAGCCAAAAAATAATATTAGATGGCATCATACACTTGGGTGTGAGTGGGCATCGTATTGTTGGAAAAAGAGGTAATCACTTGCTTCAAAAGCATTTGAAAAGGTGTCGTAGAAGGCATTTTCTTATTGTGAATTTTAATGCAATGAGCTCTCTCTAATCATTGATGTCTGGTTTGGTATAGCAGGCTAAGAAAAGAAACAACTTTGGGCTTGTAGTAACAAGTCCGAGACCCAACAGATTATATGCACCTGAGTCAGTTGTAATAAGCCCATCCAGCATCATGCACGTGTTTGTGGGCTTGGAGCCTCTTTCAAGCCCATTTACTTTTTCTTAAGGTAATATAATTTAAGACTTTCAAGCAAACATGCTCAAACATAGGGGTATTTTTTAGTTTGATAATGAATCATACGATATTTAATAGTCATTTTTTTTAAAATTTCTCTTTACCCCCACCTGCAGCTCTTTAGCTGCTTTGAATGGGGTGCTTTACTCTCTCGCCGAAGATGAGGGATCAATCCTTTTGTAATTGTAAGTTTTCCCCTTCCCCATTATCCAACGATAGAAAAGATTTTTTTATTTACCTCAAAATTCAAATTTAAAATTTTAAATATATAAGCTTAAAATCTAAATTATATGAATATTTTTAATCAACTATCTATTAATTTGGGTAAAAAAATATTAATTTTTCTTAAATAAAATTTTGAGTTTAACTTTTATAAATAAAGAAACATATATTACATGATTTTTTTTTTATAAAATCTAATATAATTCACGTAATTCGATTCTAAAATAGCAAATATCCAATATTACTTTTAGATATTAAAAAGTTAATTAAAAAAATTTTCAAATCCCAAGCGGTAATTACTCCTGTTTGCTTTGTCTATCATCACACCCCATGAATTTTTAACATGTATTTTTATGTTTTTTAAACCAGGAAAATTTTGAAAAAAATAAAAATATATATTATAACTGTTTAGATAAAAATTTAAATTGAACTCCATCAAGTGACCTATGGTCGCGCGTCTCATTGAGGTTGGTGGATTGTTCACCTGATCTGAAGATTAAATTTCCAATTATTAATATCTAATAATACTAACTTACAAACAATTGCCCTTATAAAAAAATAAAAATAAAAATAAAAATTTAATTTTAATATAAATTAAAATATTTGATACATGCACCTGGTTCTTACAGCCTAATAGCAATAACCACCCCGTGCATTCCCTTTTTCGGACTGGATTCGAAACCCGCCCCTTGGATATATGTTCAAAAAAAAGAAAAAAAATTGATACATGTTATTAACCTGTCAACAACTGCTCGTGTGTCTTTTTAAAGAAAGAAAAAAAAAAAGAACTAAAAACGTAGTATGCTATTAAGTGACCTGCATAATGTTGTACTAACCTTGTCTGCACCACCCACACCCCAGTCACCAACTGGTGGGATCAGTCGCTTTCTCGTATGGCTAGTTTCCTTCTCCATTATTTATTTCTCGACATTTGGGGTTTTTACAGAATAATTTGTCTCTCAAAAATAATAATCCCCTAAATGATTTTACTTCTGCACTTGCATTACATAGGTTGATGCAATAATTATAATATAATAAATTATTAAATTAATATAATATTATACATAAATTTTTAAATAAAAAATTAATAATATTATATATTTATGATATTATGTAATATTATAATAATAATATTTTTGCATTACATCTTAACAAAAGATAATCAGAAAAGGTAAATTTCCTTACATTACATCCAAAATTTAAACTGTGAATTAACTTGTAAGATATTATCTATTTAATGTAAATTTAACTCTATAAGATCTTCAAAGAAGTATTTTGAGTGATCAAATTTAAAGCTTTAAATTAAAATCTTTATATTTAATTTTTTTAAAATAAGTGAAAATAATTTAAAAAAATAAAGAATTACCTTTAATTATATGTAACAGAGGTGAGGAAATCCTTCATAACCAAGCCATTAAGGGCCCAATTAGCACCCAATTAACCAGACAACCCTTGGCCACAATAATTGACAAAAACTGTACCGTTTTAATGTCTTAACAGCGTCCAATTTGTCTGGTCTTCTTTGTACTCTGGCGATAGCAGATACTGGCCCTGGAAACATCACTTCCATTTCCAGGCCTGACAACAGAGCGTAGGCCGTAGGGTGTCAAGGACCTGCAGACACTGCGGGGCCGCCAACAGTTATAGTAACAAAAGTTGATCAGGTCGCCATTTCCGACTTTCGAGGCTCATCGGACGGTGCAAAGTCGAAGAGAAAGTACTACCACTGCCAGAACCAAGATCAGACCCTCGTTTTTTTCCTTAAAATTTTTTTTTTAAAATTTTATAATGTGTAATAGACAATACAAATTATTAATAAATAATAAAATGTTTTTATTTTATAAATTAAATTATATTAAATTATAAAATTATGATTTTGTAAGGAAAAAAAAGTTTAAGAACCCTTCTTAATTTAAGGATTATTATTTTGTAAATTAATATAATGTAAATTATAAAAAAAATATTTTAAGTAATAAATCATTTAATATAAAAAAATTTTAAAAAATTTTTATTTAATTTTTTTATAATTCATTATAATTTAATTTATAAGATATAAAATTTTTTATAAAAAAAATTTGAAAGACACATTTTGAAATAACTTCATTTTAAACTCATTACTATACTAATAATTTTTTAAATCAAAACTTATTTGTCTTTAAAAGTTTAAATTTAAAGTTAAATTTTTTATTTACACTAAATACATTATATTTTATTAATATTATTTGTAATTTTTATTTTTAGTTAACACTTTTTGTAATTTAAAATTTATAAAAAAATTTAAATTACCAATAAATTTAAGATACAAATGAGAAATTTGATCATTAATTTTTAAATTTTTATAAAATTTAAATTATAAAAAATATTAATTAACAATAAAAAAATTTTAAAAATAATATATAAAATAAAAAATTTTTGTTCTAGATTTAAAACCGTGAATAATGAATAGTATTTACAGTTATTTTCTCGGGGCATTACACATTTATACAGTGCAGTAGCGCTACAGTGTTACAGATCCTCCCCCCACCAGTCTCGCTTCACGCAAACAGTGTGACGCTGACGGCCTGACGCTGTTACAGAGGGTCTTCCATGTCCTGAACCTCACCCTTTTTAGGTCCTTTTCTCCTCCGTTTCTCGTGAGTTAAAATTCCTACCTTCCTATGTACCAAAAAAAAAAAATTCCTACCTTCCTCGTTTCTCCTCCGTGATGGAGGGCAATCACAAAATCAGGGGACGTGGGACAGGTTAGTGCTGTACTGAGTACTGTAATTGTGGATATGATCCCGTTTCGTGGGTCGACGGCAAACTCGGGGGCTAAGCAAAAGATTTTAAAGGAAAAAGATCAGAACGTTAGCATGACGATGTCACCTGAGTACCAACCCTACGCATCATCAACAGTAGACACAAATCTCTGTCAGAACATTTGCCACGTGCATTCAATTCCTCTTGTATTTTAATATATTAAATTCTTCGATTTTGTTATATATTATTATGTTTCATAATGGGGGTCTATTATATGTATTTTGTGGAGAGAGGTGTTGTTACGTTGGTGCATGGGTGGAGCGTTGGCAACCATATTTTCAAATTCAAAAATAAAAAATTAAAAAAAAAAGTTAGGGGGGGGGGGTGGTTTAGGAGTAGTAATGTTTGACAATGATGAGAAGGGAGTGGAGTTGGAGCCTTTTGAGTTCAGTACTTTCACTTCTACACATCTGCTTTTCTGAATTCTGACTGGATTCTACTTCCTTAATCATAATTCAAATAAGCCACGGGGAATCCAAGTAAGGACGATGCCATGCAAGACTGAATTAATAATTATTACTACTAATGCAAAGAAGCTGTGAGTGCGTCAAGCAATAATTAGACTCCCTCAGGGATAGATTTTTTTTCCCCCCTTTTCGTTAAACATGGAAAATTGAGGACAAATGGGTGAATTTTTAATTTTTACAGGGACTTGAGAGCGAATTAGTAAGGCATTAGGGCTTGATCCTCTCAAGGATGGATTAAAGTTAGAGTAAGAGAATATTAATTACATGTTATATGAAAGGAATTTCTTTTCTGGTTCTTATGAATTGTGTCTTCCATTTTGTTGGATATTAGTAGTACTTGTTAGACTTTTTTTTAAAATAACTATGATAAAATGAGAAAAACAAATTTTAGTATCTAAAATTATTAAATGAGAAGTTCTCCCTTAATATTGGAATCCTTTTTATTCAAATAATTAATATTTTATAATTTAAATTGTAAAATACCTCCTCCTTTTTTTTTTTCAAGTTGCCTATCATTTGCTTGAACAAGATTGAGATTACTATAAAACATTATTATAAAACTGATTTAGGAATAAACGGGTCTGTTGATGGCACGTGTAATTTGATTTAAGGGATTATGTAGTTTTATGATTGTGAGGTGAACGTTTCATTAAATTACTATAGGACTAAACATTATATTTTAGCCGCTCACCCAACCCAATGATATGGTATCATATTTTAAAATGCCACTATTTAAAAAAAATTTATCATCTAAATTGGTGTTAATTAAAATCACTTATCTTTAAAAAAACATAAAAATATTATTTTATTATCTAAATTGGTGTTAAAATCACTTATCTTTAAAGAAACATAAGAATACTACCGTCCGTTTATGAATGTTACACTTCTCCGCTTAAAATTAATGCCTTTTATTTTTATTTTTTCAGTTAAAAAATATAAAATATAAATAATTAAAGAGATTAGGATCCCTCAAAAAAGTTTTAAAAATCTAAAAACTAAATTATTTTATTAAAGTATAATAAAAAAACTGAAATAAACTTATTTTTACTTTTAAAATATATTATTTTTAATTTTTTTATTAAAAAAACTTGAAAATTTATTAAGCCCCCCACACAATACCTTTCTTTCTTCCTTTACAAATCTTTTTAATTATAGAATTTAAAAAACGATTGACTCAAAAATATATTGAAATTAAATTAAAAATCAAAGAAAACCTCGTAAAGCGAGAATCAAAGTCCCTCGGGTTAAGAGAAGTAATGTTGTGTTGCAAACTCAGCCTTTCTTTCCTCACAGTTTCACTTCATTCATCCCTCTGTTCTCACGTGCGTCATCACCTCCATTAACTTCTATCCCCTTTTTTTTTTCTTTTTTTTTTTGTCTCCTTTTTTCTAAGAATAATCTCCACTCTTCCACCCACAAAACCCCAAAAACTCCATTACGCGACAAAACCCTCCTCCTTCACAAATATCTCCTCCTCCCGCAACACGATTCCTCCAGCTATTACCGGAATTACCCTGTCGTCAGTTCCCCCGCATCCTCCGTTTTCCCGAAACCCTATGCTCACCTCCCTTTCACCACAAACTGTAACACAGATTTTGTTGGTTTGTGTTTGTATATGTGAGTGAGCGATGAAGTAAGAAGATGGGTGTGTGGTCTGCAGTAGTGTACTGTGCTCCCCAAACCGGAATTCTGTGTATCTTCACGATTCCCTGCTAACCTACGCCACTCTGCCGTATTTTCAGCTAAGAAGATCAATGATAAATTGATAGTCTTTCATTTCATCATCACCGCATCTATTTTAACTATATATTTGATCTGAATTCTCTCTCTTTTAATTTCTCTCTCTCTAGTTATTGCTATGGCGGAGGGATTTGAGCCCTACCATGTCCCACAACAGAGCAGAAGAGATAAGCTCAGAATTGTGGCTCAAAATCATCCCTCCGTTGAACCGCTTCAAGGTTGTGCTGGTTTACTCCCTCTCTACGATCCTTCCCTCCTCCCTTCAGATTTGCTTACGTGCGCCAACCCAGCTCCTCCTCCTCATGAGTTTCAGCAGCCGAAGAACAACAACAACAACCCAGTTTGTGGCGTGAAAGAAGAGGGTGTGAATTTCATGGGTTTTTTTGGTGGGATTCCTTCTTCTTCTTCAACTTCCAGTCACCCTTATTTGGACCCACAATCGTCTTTGCAAATCAACCCTAGCTCCGTCCAAGTCATGAATGCAAACCCATTTTTTTACGCGCCTCAAAACCTAAGAGAGTTCGACCAGTCCTATAACAGCGGTGAGGTGATCGTGTTTAAACCGGAATCTAGTAACTGCGGTCAAGGCTTGTCTCTTTCTTTATCTTCCCACAATACCCACCAAAACAATCTCCCTCTGGAGCTCAATTTACAACGTTACGGTGGTGGATATGTGGTTCCCGGCATTGTCGGCGCCACTGCTTCGACTTCCAACGAGGTCTCCAGGAGCTCGGTTCCTCTGGGGCCGTTCACAGGTTATGCGTTGATTCTCAAGGGATCGAGATTCTTGAAACCCGCGCAGCAGTTGTTAGAAGAATTATGCGACGTGGGTAGCGAAATTTTTGCCGAGAAAATCACTCCCGATTCTTCCTTGATGGATCCTCCCATGGAGAATTTGAGCGGTCTTGGAATTATGGACGATCCGCTTGGCGGCGGCGGCGGCGGAGGCAGCAGTGAAAATATAAGAAAGAAGTCAAGACTACTTTCAATGCTTGAAGAGGTAAGACTAATTTTTAGATCTCAGCTTCCGACATAAATTATGTTGTTTTTGTCCAATTCTTAGATCTACCTTGGAGATTGTTCTCTATGAAAATCGAGCATTTTTGTCACTGTAGGAGCCGCTACTTCCAATTATTAAATGATTCTTTAATGTTGTTAGGTTAGTCATGTTTTTGAACCAACATGCAATGTGGTGAATGTTGCATGCATAATTGAGTGTCGGTAAATCATTGGAAGCAATCTTTGTTGTGTGTGTATGATAGTATCTGAGTTGTTTAATTGCTTCCTTGATTGCGAATACCGTGAATTAGATTCTTCATTCTATAAGCCATGAGATATAGATCGCCTGGGTGATTGCCAAATTGACTTTTTAGAAAAGTTGATAGGGGGAATATATGCATCACCTGACAACCATGGAAAGAGTTCTAATAAGGGACCATGCCTTCAAGTTTGGGGCTTAATGTGCTTAAAGTATGTAAAGGAATCGAGTTATAACGATTTATACTCTAAAAAAGTTCACGGAAGGCATAATGGTCGAAGAACAAGATGAGTAGACAGCAAGTGTCTGGCCTTTTTTATCAGAAAGGTCTAAGGTATAGATTGAGTTGTTTTTACTGTATTAATTGATGGTTGAGATGGAGAGAAATATTTTTACATGTGATGAATTAGAAATATTTTAACACCAACTTTTTTAGTGCGTGGTTAGAGTGGTAGTATAGGATTGAATGAATTGGTTTCCTGAAATTATTGTTCTTAGGTTGCAGTATTAAAACCTATAATATTGAGAATTTGAATGGTATTGGTGTTTGTTGGGAGATATGCTTTACTTGGGGCCCAAAGAAAAGTTAATAATTGTATGCTTTCCTACTTTTTTGTGAAAATTTAATGTCATGAAACAAGTAGAGCCAGAGTGTTTGGGTAGGATTGCTTGTAATATAAGCCTCTATGGTATTCATAATATAAAATTAATTAAATGATGTTTGAGACATAATACCTTTTTAGGTTGAGTATCAGTTCATCAATTAATTTTATTGTTAGTACTGATATTGTCATCTTTGTATCTTTTCTTGTTCTGCATTTACCATCCCTTTGGTGTATTGTTTCATAAATTAAACTGCAGTTGAGTCCTCTAACTTTATATTAATCTCCTTATTTGTTGATTTGAATTAATTTCTCTGCAAACTTCATATCGAGTATCATTTGAATTAGCTAACTTTCTTGTTTGTATAGGACGTATGGACTTTTAACTAACATCAAACTTCAGTTAATTATGTGCATCACCAGTTATAAGCTGATGTTACTCTTAGTCGCCTTCAGTCTTTACTTCTAACTGCATTATTGGATTGTTGCTCTTAGTGTGACATGTATCCAAAAAAATTTTATTCTTTCTTTGTCATGAAACTTGTGTCATAGCTGAGTTTCCTATCTAGGCGGTAAAAATTGGGGATGTACTTGGCAAATGAAAAAAATAAAATCATTTCCAAGGTTCCTATGCAATGCAGCCTTGATTGGCACTAGGTTCTAAAGCATCTATTAGACCATATACTCGAACACATACACATATTTTGGTACATTGGGGGGGTTAGTTGTTTAGCATCACAAAGATTTGAACCTCTGACCTTGATCCCAAATCAATGTTTTTAAGTTAGTGGGTATCAATTTGGCCAAATTTTTGTTGGTAACTTGAACATATATTGTTGTTTCAAAGGCCTCCATTCAATTGGATGAAAATTCTTCTTTTCCTTTTCCTTCATTTCTGTCCATCCAAAGGTGCTATAACCTTTCACTTAGTTTTTATAACAACTCCACGATGGTGATGATAATGTTTGGTATTAGTTTTTTTTTATTTTTTTTTTAATATCAGTACAATATATTTCTGCAAGAACGGTGACAGCTGCATAAGTGCAGTTGAAGAGAAATTGCCTTCACACTTCTTCCTCTTTTTAAAAATCTCTTTCATGTGGCGTTTTAGGAAAATAAGCAATAATGATGGCCTAAGAGTTATAATTATGGTTTCTGGCAGACTCCTATTTATCTCCCCTCGTTAAAATGATTCAAGTCATTAATCATTCAATGAAACAGATACATGATGAGGACTGGCTGATGCATCGGCTTACTGGCTGAACTATGATCTTACTGTGGTCCTTGCTGCAATTCATAATGTTTTCTTATCTAGGACTAGGGACAATATTGCATTGGTGTTTACATGTTAAGATCCAATAGTCCCCTTGTCCTCTTAATTAATTGTCATTTCTTTAGGAATTTGAATTAACATAGCAGAGCTCTCTTGTGGTGTTGGTATTTCGGTATTAGGTGACTGGATATTAGAGGCAATTTTGAACTCTCTATGGAGATCTGAATTGGCATGTTAGCTAGGGAGTGCTCCTTATGAGGAGCCAATTAAGAACATAAAAATGTTATTCATCTATTTTTTTTGTTCTTTATTTTTTTGGCCGAAGGTAATTGTTATTCCTGTTCAATTTGTTTTGATGGAATTTGATTTTACAGTAATCAGTTTTCTTCTTCCATGTGCCAACTTTCTTTGCTTATTATTTTTTGGTCAACTTCATACTGTTTTTATATGTACTAGGTTTACAAGAGGTACAAGCAGTACTACCAACAAATGCAAGCTGTGGTAGCATCTTTTGAATATGTTCCTGGGCTAGGCAATGCAGCTCCATATGCCAACTTTGCCATAAAAGCCATGTCTAAACATTTCAGGTGCTTGAAGAATGCAATCACTGATCAGCTTCAATTTACCAATAAAGGTCATGGTCAGATCAGCCCCAGAAAAGATAATGAAGCTCTCAGGTTTGGAAGCAGTAGCGATAGAAGCCCTTATAACCAGAGAACTGTTCACAACGCTGGATATTTTGAACATCAACCTGTTTGGCGGCCACAAAGAGGCCTTCCTGAGCGTGCTGTAACGGTCCTTAGGGCATGGTTATTTGAACACTTCTTACACCCGTAAGTACTTCAATTGAATCAATTCCTTGATAAGATCTGACTCACACAACTGCATGATGTTATTTAAGTTAAAATTCTCTATGTTTCAGTTATCCCACTGATACAGACAAGCTAATGTTGGCAAAACAAACTGGTCTATCGCGTAGCCAGGTGTGCTATTTCTCATTATTTTTTTATGCAATTTCAGTGCTTTGCTAACAATCCAGGCTACTAATTCTGGAACAAGTTACATTTCTTTTTTGATAAAATCAAACAAGTGTCATAATCAATTTTGAATGCACGATATTAGTGAGAAGGCTGTTTTTTGATTGCATGCTGTTTGGTACTAGGTGTCTAATTGGTTTATCAATGCAAGAGTGAGGCTTTGGAAGCCAATGGTGGAGGAAATACACATGCTAGAAACAAGGCAAGCTCAGAAAGCATCCCAAAAGGAGGACCAAAATGCCAACAAATCAAGTGATGATCATCTATCATCAGTGAACTCTCTTGCATCGCAGCACCCATCTACCTCTACTCAAAGGACACAAGACACTCCGTCCAAACGCACTAGAAGTGAACTTCCAGACATACCGACAGGAAGTGGACCATCAAACTTGTCCTATAATAACTTGTCAAACCACCCACATGGTGGTGTTGGTGTGAGCATGACAGGGGGAAATAGTGGTGTTTCCTTAACTCTTGGTCTTCATCAGAGCAATGGGATTGGCTTGTCGGAGCCCTTTCCCATAAATATATCTCAACGCATTGGACTTGCCATTGATGCAAGCAGTGATGGATATGTAATGGGTGGCTTTGAAGCACATAATCGACATTTCGGAAGAGACGTTATGGGAGGACAGCTCTTGCATGATTTTGTTGGTTAGAAAGCGTTCACATTTAGAGCTTTGTGATCATCATGGATCAATTAAATGGTGGTATTATACTAACAAAGTTTCACATAGATGAGGCTGTGTGTATGTTACCAGAAATGCAACGCTGAAATCAAATGTTAGTGAAATGAATTGTCTTCTTTAGGGTCTAAGAAGGTATGTGCCATCAAATTGCGTTGTAATGATGGTTAGAAATGTTTACTACATAAATGATTGGCGCAAAATTTCTGAAATTGACTTCAGTTACAATGTTTTTCTTTATGGTATTTTGTATAATGAAACATGACTTAAAAGAAGAGCTTGAGTGATTGATTTTTTTTATACATACAGCGGGCCAAGCGAATTTGATATGTCATCTTTTCATCTGGTGTTACGTTGCATTCATTGTAGAGGGCGATAAGAAATGCATTCTAAATGCATTCTCAGGCACTTACGTAAGAAATGAGTAATCATACGTGGATAAATTTTTATATTATTAAATAAATAAATACAGATAAAAAAATATTAAATGATATATAAAGTTATTATGACTTATGAATTCAAATAAAAAGAGTTTTATAAGATTTTTAATTTGATTTTTATAAATGAAAAATAAATGTTAAGAAAGTTTTTTTATAAGATTTCATATAATTTAATTTTAAATTATTTAAAATTTATTGTGACTTTCAAATATTAAAAATTAATTAAAAATAAAGGAAAAAACATGTAAAGTTATTAGTAAAAATTACCCAAAATGATTATCTCACAGTTATTTTTCTCCAAGAATGTTTGTACCATTACATTAATTGTTGTACGGGGCTAAGATCTGTGACAACGCAGATCAAGAAGTACTTGTATTGTAGGGTTCTATTTTTGTGTATATAAAGGTTTTGTAGGCCCAATATTGTGTAGCTCCAGAATTTCCAGACACTTCCAAGTAAGCTCCACAAAATATTTTCACGTTTGAATTTTGTAGCCTCACTTGATGGAACTTGTAGAAAGGGGAGAGAATTTCTATTTATCACGTGAATAAATGTGAAATTTAGGCATCTGTCGAGTCTCAAAGGAACAACAAGAGAGCGAGCAGGTGGCAGCATACTGTCCACATGGAAGTTCCCTTTTAATCAATGCATTGCAGAAATATCATGTCCCGATATTTTTCTATAATGGGGAATCAGTTGTTGCCTAAAATTAATAGACAAATTCTTTTATTGAGAATGCAATAAGTAGATAAAAAAAAATGATTCGGGAAAGGTCCAAAGGATTGTGGTAATTCCTTTGGCCATTGCAAAAGTGAAGGGTCGAGAGACAAATTTCAAGGAATATAATTTTCCACAAGGGTTGCATTGGTGGGAATAATTGGATCTTTCCAAGGGTCCATTTTTAAGTCTAATTTGTTATGTTATGAGTAACATGCAAATATTAATATATTATTAGTGTATAAACAATTTGTAAGTACTAATAATTGGAATGCTGGAAAAATATCATTATAAGTATTAGCTGAGAGGCTAATGATTTTTTTTTTTTTTTGAACATTGAGAGGCTAATGATTTATTGAGATGAGAAAAAAAAATTTTTATTATTTAATTAGAAAAATATTATCTAATATTATTTTATTTTTTTAGATAAAGATAATTTAAAAAATTAAATTCATTCAACAAGTGACATTTATATATTAAGTTTATAATTTGTCAACAAATATAAATAAAAAAATTTTAAATTTGAATTACATAATATATAAGTTAAGTAAGTTAAAAAATAAAATAAAATTATTTTTTATTATATAATTGATATAAAAATTAATAATTTATTAATCTAAATGAAAAAAAATCAATTCTACTTATTTAAAGTTTTGAATTCAAATCTTAAAAAAATAAAGATAAAAAAAGTTTTTTTTTATGGGTTTGATGCAGTCTCTCCTAAATTAATTGATGATGAATATGACTTTTAGATAATAAGAAATTAACATAAAAAAATTATAATTTAAATGTTTGAGTTACCATCAAACTCAGGATCGCCCGAGGGAGAGGATTAGGCTTGCTTGCAGAAGTCCTGAAATAAAAATTGTAAAAAAGTGGCGTGAAAATAAACAAGAAAAAGCTGTACGCTTCAAATCAAACCACGCGAAATATATTCGAAATAGCCGCAATTTTACAATAACATTCCAATCCTAAACCACAAACCCTCCCACATTAGGGTTTTTAGGGTTTGTCTTTTCTCTGTTCTTCCCCAAATCTCAGAGACTCATTTCCCTCTAGCTTCTACTTGGTTGACGTTCCATTGTATTTCTTCACGTTTTGGTTAAAGCCCATGTTAAGATAGCGAAATCTGGATATGATCATGGAAGCTGGGGTTGGGGTGGTCGTTGAAGGAGGGCAGAGAGCTCTGAAATCCGCACACGGAACCGTGGTGGATGCAGGTACGAGAAAGTTTTTGCAGCACCAGCAACAACACGACCATTCAAAACCGTCTCTGGGTCCACAGCAGTCGCAGCTGGGGACTCTGAGCCAGCTCTTAGCTGGTGGTATTGCCGGCGCCTTTAGCAAGACCTGTACGGCGCCTCTTGCTCGCCTCACTATCTTATTTCAGGTCCATCTTTTTTTACCATTTGTGCGTTTATTTCTCGTTGTTTGATTTGGCCACAAAAAGCTGCTTACTTTTTCTTTAAATTTCCCTTAATCTGGGCATTTCTTAATTGGGGTTTTCTTTTATTAATAACGTCAGGAATTTGGGGAAATTGGGTTTGTCTGTTTTGGAATTTGTTGTGTCTGTCATAAGGTTCCAAGTTTCTGATAAGAATTGTGCAAATTTTTCGGAAGGAAATGTAGATAGTTTTTGTGGAAGGAGGTATTGGCGGTTTAGGCATTGAGCAATGAGATTTAGTTTTATCTGTTTGCAAGGAAGTAATTCTGGAAAAAATTCAAGTGGCTTGCACGTTTTCGGAGATGGAAAGGATCCATTTGATTGGCCATACCCATATCCTCTTTCTTTCTTACAAGGATCTTTGGTCCTGATTCTGGGTTTCAGTTCATGAAATGCAAAATTTAAGTTTCTTTTAGTTTTTTGATTTGCTGATTGCTTGATACTCTTCTATTTTCCAGGTGCAAGGCATGCATTCTGATGTGGCAACATTGAGTAAAGCTTGCATTTGGCGTGAGGCTTCACGCATTATTAATGAAGAAGGGTTCAGAGCATTTTGGAAGGGCAACTTGGTTACCATCGCTCATCGTCTTCCTTATTCTTCAGTGAACTTTTATGCCTATGAACATTACAAGAGTGTTCGTTCTGATGCTCAATGAATGACCTTTACCCTTTTACTGTGCTTTTCCAGCTACTTGTGAATTAATTTGTGCCTTTTGTTTTGCAGTGGTTGCAATCATTTCTTGGCCAGGTAAATCAAAGGGGTAGCACAAGTGCTGATGTCCTTGTGCCCTTTGTAGGTGGTGGGTTGGCTGGAATAACTGCTGCCTCTGCCACATACCCCCTGGACCTCGTAAGGACACGTCTTGCAGCACAGGTAATATCAGCAACACCAGAAAGCATCCTCATTATTATTAGTATTAGTATTATTTTTTTAAAAAAAATCATCTTGTTTCCTGTTTCAACTTTTGTCTGATCTCAATTATTTTAACATTTCAGAGAAGTACAATATACTACAGAGGTGTTTGGCATGCTTTCCACACAATATGCAGAGAAGAGGGGTTTTTAGGATTGTATAAAGGACTTGGAGCAACATTATTGGTATATTCACTATTCTTCTTTAGCTGCTTTCTTCTCCTTCACATTGATTTTAATTGTTGGTGTGATGCTTTTTGTGTTTCAGGGTGTTGGACCCAGTATAGCAATAAGTTTTTCTGTTTTTGAGTCACTGAAATCCTCTTGGCAGTCTGAAAGGTGTAGATTCTTATCCATCCATTTTTAGATGTTTAGTGCACGTTTTATGTTTCTCTTTTCCACCTAAAGCTTTTAAATTGTCTTAATTTATTATAATGTCAATATCAGGCCCAATGACTCCACTGCCATGGTTAGTCTTGCATGTGGGAGCCTTTCAGGCATTGCATCATCAACAGGTTAGCGATCTGCTACCCCTATAGTTTATTTGGACATGGAGTTTTGAGGTTTGGCGTCGTAATGCAAAATCTTTAGATATAACATATTTAACTCTAATTTTGCCAATTTTGCCACTCTGCTCTTAGCAAACCCAAAAAAACTGCTCCATATACCAAAGTAGCTCATAACAATATACTTTTGGATTGTTGGTTTGTTGTTTTGCATGAACTTCAGTTACAAAACCATGCATGTGGACTCTTTTGACTTTTATGTGGCTAGGAAAGGAGTTGGAAATATTCTGGCTTGATGAACGTCATTGGGCCTCCAGTTTTTATACTTTTGTGCTCAGATTATCTTATATTAAGAACGGGGTTCTGATCTATGTGTGGCTATTTGCAGCAACATTTCCCATTGATCTTGTGAGGAGAAGGATGCAATTGGAAGGGGCTGCTGGTCGAGCCCGTGTCTATAACTGTGGAATATTGGGCACTTTCAGGCATATAATCCAGAGTGAAGGTTTTCGAGGGTTGTATAGAGGAATTTTGCCTGAATATTACAAGGTGGTTCCAGGTGTAGGCATTGTCTTCATGACTTACGAGACATTGAAGATGCTTCTATCAGGCATCCCTACCAGTTAACATCTACATTTCAGCTTGCTGCGTTATGCTACTTATATATTGGTCCCATCAAGTTTGTGATTAAGCTTTCATCAGCAAAAGGGAAACCAAACAAAGAAATGAAAAAAAGAAAGGCCAAGTAGTCATTTAAAGATAGGATGTAGGTAAAAAGAAATGTTCCTTCATTGCTATTGTTCGACCTTCCATGGTGGTAAATTTTGTCGTTTCCTGCCATCAGATTTTTGTCTGTATAGGTGGTTAGCACAGTGAGATTGACAATTTCATTCAGTTCTAATATACTAGTCCTTAGTACTATCATTTCTTGTTGATATTGTGATTTAAACAGTTCTGTTCTTTAACTAGTTACCAGCCTCCATGCAGGTTAAGCTGGCTGCCCCCCTTCAGTTCCTCTGAATGTTTGGCTTTATATTAAGTAACAAAAGATCTTGTTCTGCTAGAGCTTTGTTTGATCTTTGTTCATTGTTATTTATGTAGAGATAAAGAAATTGTACAAGGACTTGAGTGTCCTGTGCACATCATATTGTTTAGAGCCTGGTTGGCCTAGTTGAACTTTTGTACAAATATTGGATTACTACTTGCTACATAGAACAAGTTCTTTATGATTTCTTCTGATGGTCCTGATGGATGCCTTCCATGAAATTTTATGGTCCATGATTGCATGAGATTGTAGGGCCACTAAATCTAATTCCTAATCAAAACACTAAACAAATACGGTGACTTAGAGATCAGCAGGAGTTGCCGCGAAGGTCTTAGCAGCCGCCTGGTTCTTAGCACGGGGAATTCTGGAAAGTAACCCTAGAATTTAGGCAGAATCTTTTATTGAACTCTTGAATTTATTCTAAATTTTTTATTAAACTCATAAATTTTTATTGGAATAAATAAATTTTTAAATTTTACGATTAAATTAATTTAACATTTTTCTTGGCAATAGACTTAATGTTCGTTTTCATCTTATTTGCGTGAATAAAATATTGACATATCATTGTTTATATGGTAGATATTGATCTTGTTTGTACAAGGTTCGAACAGATGTTTAGTTTGCGTAAAAAAAGGAGTTAAATTGTTTAAATTAACAAGTTTAGGAGTTTATTTACTTTAATAAAAGTTTAGGGGCTTAATCAAGAATTTGGGATATATTCAAGGGCTTAACAAAGGGTTTTGCCTGGAATTTATTCTCTGTCAACAGTTGCTTGTTTGAGGCGCAAAAGAAGAAAAAGAATATTGTTGACGCTTGCTTCCTTCGAGTTATGCGGCATCCGAACTAATTAGTTCCATATAGTTGGACACCTGCGTGATTGATTTCGATTTGATGCATGATGATTGGATATACCATCCTGATTGAGGTAATATTCTCCAAGGGGGGAAAATAATGTGAACAGAACGGTAGGTTGTGTTTGGCTGCAGCTGCCATGTTCAACTCTGTATTGGCTTCACAGAAAATCAAGGAAAGGAAGCCTATCCTGTTAGCCAAACAAGCCCTCAGTGGGCCTGGGAGTGGGTTACAGTAAGGTGCCTTTCAGGCGTTCAATAGCCATAAGAATAGAATATGCTAAGCACATTGAAAGCAGGTGGATACCAGGAAACCTGATACCGCATGGATTACTTTTGCAGGGTAAAAAAAACAGAACCCAACTTAGAAAATGTGTTCATAAAGCTCAAGATTCTTCCTTTGCAGTGTGTTAGCTTCAAGCACACGTGAAGACCTCTTGGATTTTCATGGGGACAATTTTCTTGACAAGACTTTTCGTTCTCTGGTGGCTTTTATAACAATTTGAGGGAAGATCTCTCAGTCCTGTTGAAAAAGCAGTCAAGATCAAACATCATTGTCTACTAAAAGTGAGGCCATCATTGATTGTGAGAAGAACAAATCTATGATGATTCCAGTTTAGAGCACCTCATCTCACTTTATTCAATATGGCCCTTTTAAAACTTAAAAATCTTATGCATGTCAGCTTCATAAAGTATGAACCCTAATAAATTTCATGAACTCATGCATAATGGCCTCAACTTTGCTGCAAAGCTTCAATCCATAGCTTTGCATGTTTCTTCCTCTCTTCATTGATCTTCCTGGAGGCGTGTCCTTTTTCTGATATTGGTCAGGACAGGGTAATCTGCATCCTGAGGTTTAGATTACGGACTTTGCTGAATCTAATCCTCGGGACGCAGATTACCTCTTCCTGACTGCCAATACAAAGAACTACCTGATGTGCCTACTAGAATTTTATCGTTTGCACTTGTAAGTCATTTTCCCTTATTCTCCAGCATTTTCATGCATCAGTTTTCATAAGCATTCAATCATTCTGAGCTAACATCTTGTATGAAACTTCTCCACCCCTTTGCTAATACAAGAAACCCTTGATCATGGATATGGAATTTTCCAATTCAGCTAACTCAGCAGCCTTGTTTCATATCCATGGTTCAACTCTTCTTTTTCGATCAACCAAAAGCAAAGATAAATTAATGGGAGTACAAGGGTACTCCAACCCTAACAAACCTAGAAATTCTCACGAGCAAATTAGCACACATAGCCTTTTTTTTTTTTTTTTTTTTT
>BPVZ01000024.1:1478519-1489836 GCA_020521535.1 Rubroshorea leprosula | reverse complement strand
TCCTTATTTACGGTCATTCTCGTCAACCCGCTAAGCAGTGTCACCCTCACCAGCTGTCACCTCTCAAATCATAACCCATCAAATATACTACAACTATTACCCTCTGTTAATCAATGATTTTGCTGATTCTTTAATTTTACGATTCTGTGCTCCAAATTCTCATGAATCTTTGGGGTTTACGGCAAATCGGAATGAGGACGAGCTTAATTCTGACGAAGATTCTCAACTAGAGTTGCATTCATGGAGGCGATTTGAGATCTTAGGGTTTTCTCTTGGGTAATTTCTGGGGGACCTTCTTTATCCAGCGGTTGGGCCCCGGCGCAGAGATAAAGGAAGTGAAATGAAGGAGCTTTTAGGGAGTCCCGGGTCGAGGAGTGGCTTGGCATTGAGGATTGGCCAATTTACTTTCGCCACCGCATCCATTGCAGTCATGGCCTCCGCTTCTGCTTTTTCCACCTACACTGCCTTCTGGTAATATTTTGTTTCCAAAGCTTCTGCCTTTCAGATTCACTGATTCAGTTTTATGCTTGCTGTTTATAAACTTTCCTTTGTTTAATGGTAGATGTGAGCAAATGTATTATCATTTTGATGCTCCTTGTGCAGTAGCGAGAGTTCTTTAGGCTCTGTTTAGTTTGGTTGTGATTTTGAGTTTTTGGTTTTGGTTTTGAAATTTTTAAAAACCCTAGAACAAAATTAAGAAATTTTATAAATTAATTAAGTTTGAGGTTTTAGGCATTAATTATAAAATTAAAAATCTATACTCAATAAGTTGCCAATTTTAATTTTTAATTTTGGGTTTCAATTGTTAATTTTGAAACCCAAAATCACAACCTTACTAAACAAAGCCTTAATCTTTTGATTTTCGGTGATGCTTCATAGTGATTGGATCTTTGGACATATTTTGCTATTTAGTGTTTGAGGTGCAACCGTGCAAGCATGATAGTAAAATTCCTCGGGAGTTGCAACGTGGTTGAGATTTTTTTCTTTTTCTTTTTAATTTTTATAGGAAGAATCTTCATAGTGATTAGGGGTGATTCTAGTATCTGAGATTATGATTTCAAGTGTGTGTCTTGGTAGCTTGAATATAAATTTTTATTGTTAAGCGTGACTTTGCTGGAATATGCTGAACTCCCTGCTCTTTGATGGGAGTCTCTTGTCCCCTCACTTTTTCTCTGAATCTCTGGAGGCTTAAGATATATTATTAAGGTGTTTGTGTGTGTATGTTGTGCACTTTTCTGATGGTTTTATGTGACCTCTTTTTCAGCTTTTTGATTGCTTCTATGGGACTTCAACTGCTCTGGAGTTTTGGGCTTGCATGTCTTGATGTTTATGCTTTGAGGAGAAAGAGAGACCTTCAGAATCCAATTCTAGTGAGCCTATTTGTTGTTGGTGATTGGGTATGTAACCTTTCTCTTAGGGTACCATCTAACATCTTTCAAGAACCAGCTCTATGAATGAATACCAAGTTAAGATTCTTGACTGTAAATATACAGTTAACTGATGGCAATTCTCATATGGTAACCGTAGATAAAGCAATTTCAAACAAATATCACTTGTTGCTCAAATGCTCTGACTGTGGATAGGATGTTCATGGTGAATAGCATGCCATTCTTTCAGTTTTTCAATAGTCTAAGGTTTCAATATCAAGCTTTGGTTCTCTGTCTGTCTTATTTTGGTAAAGGTAGTAACACCACCAGGTATTCTACTTCAGGAAGAGAATAAGAAAAACAGCTAACAAGCAAACAAATAGATATCCTTGCTTCACCATTCTGATAGGGAACCTTGAGAACAGTTTACTCATCTAGCTGGGGACATTGAATTTGAATGCATCAAGTTTTGAATCTTTTGGTTACTTTCCTTCTTTTCCTTTAATGGGTATAGCTTTCCTAACAAGTCAAAAGTTTCAAAAATGCAGGTTACAGCAATGCTATCACTTGCAGCTGCATGTTCATCAGCAGGGGTTATAGTTCTTTATGCAAGAGACTTGGATATCTGCACGAGACACAGTCCTTTTGCATGCAGCAGGATCGAAATATCTGTATCATTGGCATTTTTCACCTGGTTTCTGATTGCAATATCATCTCATGTGATGTTATGGATCTTGGCATCAATTTAAACTCAATGCATTGCTTGCTCACAGTGAACATATATGCATATAACAGTACCTTTCAATGTGTAAATGCCTCTCTCTCTCACTCTCCCCTTTTCCTAACATGCCTTCATTTTTGGGCAATTCTCTGAAGGTTGGAAGACTTGTTGTTTATGCATATCGAGGATGCTTGTTTCAGTATTCTATTGAAATGAAAGCTTACTTTGTTCTTGACTTTGCTCACATCTTCAAAACTGATTGCTTCACAATGGCTGTTACTTTATTGGTGTATGGCTGTATGCTGTATCAAGTATCATGTATCTACCAAGAAACTTATATGAAAAACACGACCAACCATGGTGAATTATTGTCCTCTTCTTGGGACTATTGAGTCCATATCAGGTTCAAGAATGAATTCTTGAAATGTCTGATTGAGAAAAAACTACTTGCTGTCTGAGGAGAGAGGACGAACAACCATGAATCCCTCATTTTTTTTTTTAAAGAAAAGGGTAAAATGGAGATACTATAAATGAGGAATCAACGCATGGTGGTCGAACTCAATTGTATACACCTACACTTGCAGTATATATTATCTATGCAATCCACTTTAAAATTTGTACCCTGATCTTTGGACATTAGCATCCAACAGAAACAAATCATATACTATCTCTATCCTAGGATTGCCTACTGTATCATTCCATCAACAGAAAACATGACCAGGTAAAAACACTTTTTGGTTCAGTCTACTACTGACTGTTATTCCAGATGCGGTTGATACAACAGCTGAGGAGGAAGAAAAAAAAAAGGAAGGTAGCAAGCCAAATTGCAGTATCATACTCAACAAATGCCCTGCCGGTTTTCACCATTATGATCACATGAAAATATCAGGCTTCAAAATGCTAGTCTTTATCTCCTTGTGAGGCAGGACAATACCACCATTGCTATAAACTTCGTCAACAAGGTGAACATCTTCTCCTAAGATCGTCATGTTTTCCACCCGAGCCCACCTACCAACTGTTGAATGCCAGCCAATAATGCTATTGGAGATGCAAGCATGCTTCTTGATTCGAACTCCACGCATTATTGTACAGTGTGATAATCTAACCCCAGACTCAATAATGCATCCTGGGCCAATGGCTACATCTGGTCCAATGAGACATCCATCTCCAATTACAGCACTCTCATCCACCAGAACATTTCCAATAATATGAGATCCAGCTGCCAACTTTGGGGATGATTTCCTTCGCAATGAATCCAGGTACAATCTCAAGCCTGTAATATAATCCTTTGGTTGTCCAATGTCCATCCAAAATCCAGGTAGCACCATTGCATAAAGCTTATTCTCAGCTGCAATCTTTGGGAATACCTCTTTCTCAATCGAGGTGGGTCTCAGTTCAATTCGGTCAATAACAGATGGGTTCAACAAATAGATTCCAGCATTGATCTTGTTACCCACAAATCTTTGTGGTTTCTCAACAAACTTTTCAACTTTACCAGTAGCTTCTTCCATAACCACAACACCATATTTCGATGGCTCATCAACCTTAAAACATAAAGAGAGAAGTCAGTAAAGAAAAAGGTTAATCTTTGGCTGAGAAAAGAAACACTTAATATTTACCTTGGTTACCATGATGGATGCTTCTCCCCCATGGCCTTTATGAAACTCAATCATTTCTTTTAGAGGATACTCACTTATAACATCACTATTGAGGACAAAAAAGGGCTCACCAGAGCCATCTATCAATTTATCTCTAGCTAGAGCTAGAGGCCCTGCCGTTCCAAGTGGTTCAGTCTCTTGTGAGCAGGTGATTTTCAAATCAAGTTTTTCCTCAAATTCTTGCAAGAAATTCAACATGACCTGCAAAATAAATTGGTGTAAAAAATCCAGATGGAATGCTAAATACAGCATCAGCAATGACACATCATTAACAAAACGGAATCTGCAACAAGGATCCCCTTTTATTACCTCTGGTTGGTAATTGATGGCCAAAACCACTTCAGTAACTCCAACGGCTTTGAGAGCTTCAACCTGGTCAAAAAATCAAGAGGGTATCAATATGATGGCTTAACACATCAAAATAAACCCCTTCATGCTTATTAGCACAGAAGTTAACAGCTTTTGAGAACCATGAAATATCTTTTGCATTGCTATATACAACATAAAGGTTAAAGTCAACGCATATAAATGCCCATTATGTTCTAAAAGTATTGCCATAAATGTGAAGATGTGAAACACATGACGCTTTGTCAACAAAGATTTCAAGTCTCAAGGCATTCCCAATTCATGAAGGCATACAAAATCACTAAACAACATCCAAAAATGTAAAATGAAAACACCAACCTGATGCAAGATCATGGGTTTGTTAGCAAAATCCACCAGAGGTTTTGGCATGCTAAGGGTCAATGGCCTCAATCGGGTTCCAAACCCTCCGACCAAAATAAGCGCCTTCATAGTAATAACCCACCAAAATCCTTTCTTTTCCTGCAAACCAGACGATTTACATTCAAACCATCAAACCCAGCATACATTATGCAAAAACAGAAAAAAGGGTATCAAACATCCAATGAATCCTCCTGTAATCAACCTATGATTTCATAAATCCTACACAAAAATCGACTACCAACCATATGCATAATAAAAAAAACAAAGAAAAAATGGTGACTTTTTTTGCTGGGACTTACTTACAGTTAAACATTGTTATTCACTTTGATCTGAAGGTGGGATTGGCGTTGACTGCGGAGAACTATTTGCAAAATAGGAAAGGAATGGTGGCGGATTTTCAGCACAGCACAGCTGCACCGGTCAAACTTTTTCCAGGCCTAGAAAACAGGTTTCATTCTGCCTTTGCGTTTGCGTTCAGCAAGGCTTTTGGATTCACGAATCACGAAGCCTCCTTCATATTTGGTGGGCTCAGATGACAGGCCCAGGAATCATAGAATTGGAAGTTTTTGGACTTTGGAATTTTTTTTTGGATCGAATGACTTTAAAATTTTGGAACACGATTAAGTTAATTTTATAATTAATTAATTAATTTAGGCCCCTATTGTTTTAGTTTGTTTACAACTATGCCCTCAACCCTTTTTTCACTCACTAGTATACCCTCACCTTTATGAAAACCATTTTTAAAGTATCCATATCATATTTAGGCTATTTGATTTTGATTTAAAATATATGTAATGAAATAGTAAATTAAGAAAAAAAAGTCTAATATTCTTAACTTGTCAATTATAAATGGTATGTTTTAGTTTGATTTAATGATAATAAAATATCTAAATTTGACATACGATCTTTTATTATTATTATTATTATTAATAAATATAAGTTTCTATCTCATTCAACCAAAAACAAGTTTGGTAAGGAGAGGTGAGTCTGGTGAGACATGCTCTTTTGGATTCTAACTTGTATTTTGTGTTTCATCTCAATTTCTTTTTAATATTCTTAACTTGTATTTGTGGGTTTCATCTCTTTTTTTTTTTGTTTATATATATTCTTGAGCCAAGACATGATCCAAAACAATTTACTATGTGAAACACATTTTGGTCCAATAGAAAAAGTTCATCCATACATGAAGAGATTAGTAAATGTTTTTTTCTTTTTTTCCTTTTATTTTTTAAGTGGAAATGAAAGCAAAATCCCAACAAATGTCTATAAAGTACAAACTGTTCCCTAATAGTTTAATATGCATTAATTTTTCTAACTTCACTGTTCACAAATTTTATCCAAATATATGAATGTGAAACAACATTGAAGAAAGAGACTATTGAACCGTCACATAAATTTATCAAATTTATTAATGAAAGCTTCACTTTCGATACAGAAATTGTCGAAACCAAAATTGCAAACTTTCAGTGCAATTCGCACATGGTACTTTACCGATAGTTGCAACAAAAATAATTTATGCAATTCAAAAGTTCAAATTATATTATATTGTCTAAATTAAATTATCACATAAGAAATAAATCATTAATATTAAATGTTGTTTTTTTATAGTTTCTTTTTCTACTAATTTTCATATAATTTGAATTGGAAAAAAAAAAAAAAAAAAATTCATATAATTTGAATTGGAAAAAAAAAAAAAAAAACTCTAATTGCTAAAGGGAGAGATAATTAATAGAAGTGCCTTTAATTAACTTAAGATAAAAACAAAACTATCAGGACCCTCGATTAATCAGATGGTGGTACCATCCTTAATTCTTTAATGTTTTGGGGCAAAAACCACATAACCATCATCGTGACTCATGCACAGTTTGAGAATGAAATCTTACCCTCCAAAGCAGAGTGTCAATCAAGAAACGCCGGCATCGAATCTTATTAATCAAATCCAAGTATTGTTCAAGAAATTAATTAATCCAAGTTGCGATAATCTTTAATTGCCATTATGTCATCATTAGAAACCCTACGAAGTCATAACTCATAATTACGAGGCAAAAGAACAACTTTTTCATTTATTACACTTTAATACCCCTTGTTCTTACTAATTCTTCAATCTTTTTTCGTTATCTTTTCCATTAATGTAACACATTTGGTTTGTCTCATTCATTTTTTTAAATACTAATTAGCTTGTAATCTTTCCTAAGCATTTATATACCAACTCCAAAACCAGCTCTCTTTTTGAAAGATTTAATCAAATTGACAATGTTAACTCAATTAAAAAAGAATTAAAATATGAAGAAAATATGTACAGTAATTAATTAAATTATTAGTGAAAAAACATTTTCTCCACTATATAAATAGAATTCAAACCCCAAATTTCTCTCATGGAATTCAACAATTAACCTATCCCCAAAGAAAAAAAAAAAAAAAGAAGTCAAAACATTATAAAATGACTGTTTGATTTAGGAACCAACTGTTGGATGAGATGAACAAGCGTAATCATTCTCAGACATCACAAATGAATTATTTTCATAACTAATTTCCTTTTCCTTCACATTTCACACTACACACAATGTTCGTATAGGATGATTCCCTTCGGCCTCTCCTACACATAATTTTTCATTACACTAAAAACATTAAGAAAATTAAAAGCAAACAGAACATTTAATTCACATACATAAAGCTTTTCACACCATCATCTTACTTCATGGCATGTCAATTCCGGTACTATATATAAATCCACGATCATCCTGATCAGGCGACCAGACGGCGAGAGGTGAAGCGATGGACCGGAGATTGGTGAACTCCGGTGGATATGATAATCTGAGCAGTGTTAGAAGTAGTAGTGACGGAAGAAGTTGAAGAAGTTGAAAAACCATCTGAGATTTGGAACCGACCGGAATCACCAGGGAGTCGCATGTAGGAAGGCGAGGGGGACTCATTGAACCAAGTTGCTAGTGCGCCTTCTTTTCCATTCCTGTATTGAACTATGGCTCTATACACACAAGGAATAAGACCCTCCATTTTGCTCTCCTTCTACTTCACCTTTGGCTTTTGTGCTCTGTGGGTTTTTGGCTTGGAAGAATCAAACAAATTTACAGAAAACAGGGGGATTTTGGGTTGGTCTGCAGAGGGGTGTGGAGGCTGGTTTAAAAGGGGGAGAGGATAGGGGTGATGACGTGGCTTAATGGGTAGAAGACCACCTCCTCACGCTAACCCAAGTTGATTTGGGGTTTGGGGGAGGCCTAATGACGTGGACTTTGGGGCCTAAACCCTCCCGAAGACCTTTATTTGCCAGCTAATATCCGAAAGCTATATCCAAACTAAACAGCCCACCATTTTCACATTTCACCAAATCTCGCCCTTTATTTATTTATTTTTTCATATTTCAAGGGGATTTTTGGGATTGACATGATACATTTAAAAAATTTAATTTTTTTTTGTTAAATACAAAATTTTAAATCAAATACAAGTATTATTAGTGGACTAATGAGTTGTTGGTTTGAGTGAAAGGAGTTCGATTTCCCTTAAATAAGATATCAAATTCGAATCTTGTGAATAGAGAAATAAACGCTGAGAGAGCTTTTTTTTTATGGAGTCCGATTCAACTCGATTCTAAATTAATTGGGATTTAATGTGGTTAACAGATATTGAAAAGTTAGTAAAAAAAAAACATGTATTATCAATAGTTCTAATTCTTAAGATTATCAAGGACTTTTTTTTTTTTCTGATAGTATGTTTAGGTTGAAGCGACAAAATTTTTTTTCCTTTTTTCTATTTGGTTAACAGAAGAATTGAAGGGGAGGGAAAGAAGAAATTTTCCTTTACTTTTTTTTTAAATTTATTTATTTCTCTAAATTATAAAAAAAAAAAATGAGGATAGGAGAATGAAAGTAACAATTTCATTTCCCATCATTTTCCTCAACCCACCAGACATGAAATTTTTACTTTTGAATTTTCAAAATTTCAGTACAATAATTGAGAAACACATGCTTAATTAAACACCAAATCTCACTGTTTAATTCCTCTTTGTCTTCATTATTTAATTAACTTTGCTTCCGTTTTGATTAATTCATGGTTGTCTTCCGAAATTAACTGTACTACTTTTTTGGCAGAATAAAATTAAGGGATCGCAGAAAGTCAGGACTGCTTTCCATTTTTTTATAAAATTAATCTTAATGTAAGTCTTATGTTTCTTGTGATACATGAGCATTTTTAAAAATATGGATGGTTGGGTTCGGATTAATTTAAATTAGATCTAGAGTCATGTTTGGTCATTTCATGATTTTAATTTTATTTTTTTTCCAGTGTCTGTTTGGACATGGTTTTAGAGTAATGTTTCTGATTTAGTTTTAGTTGGTGTGGTCCATCATTCATTAAATGTATAGTAGCAAAATCTTCTGATGTTCCATTGTGTATGTGTGTGTTTTTCTTTTTTAACATACACAAATTTTAAGAAACGAGGATTTAAATCATCATGTTGATAAAAAAAACACTTTTAAAACTAGTTATTAGCCAACCAAGTTAGAAATTCAGGTGCCATATATATTCCATTGTGTTGCAGCCTCACTGTTCAATTAAAAACAAATTTATATAATTAATCCCCTGATTAGTAGCGCTGAACTTTTGTTAGTACTAAATTGTCAAAGATATTTCAGTGGTATTTGAAGGATTCCTTAATTATGTAGAATTAGAACATTTAGTTGTTTCGCCTTCCAGCCGCCACCAATTCTGTGGACTTTTGTGTCCGGTTTTGTTATTATCAACAATTGTATATCCTTGAAGTCGATTAAGTAAACTTAAAATATTCTGAAAATTAAGAAATTAGAAATAATAATAAAAAATTTTAAATATTTTTAATAAATTAATATATAAAAAATGCATTAAAAATATTAAAACAATTTCACAAATAATTTAAATATTTTAAATGTTATAATCTCTGAATATACTCACTTTTTTTTCCCTGGCAAAGCCAATCGAATTTTTTTGTCTGACCCCATATAGATTAGTTGATAAAAACTGAATTCATAACTTCAATTTGTGAGGCCTTGGCTTTTTAATTGCAATGTCCCACTAACAATTAACAAAGTAGATACTTGAGCTTCTCTAATTAAAATTTCAAACTACTTATAACATAGATGGAGACAAATTGGTCCCAAAACTGAAATTGACAAGAATACAATGGTACTAGTGGTAACCCCTAGTCCTGTCTTGATCATTGCTGTCACTCGCTTCTTTTTAATTTGCTGTGTTTCAAACTCATATTGTTAATCAGGAAAAAACGCGTCAATCTTCAATTAGTTCTATTCTATGTGCATTGTGCACATTGAAATTTGGATAAGACCTAAGACCATCCAAAACATATCCAAAAACAAAGTTAAAATATTCCAAGGTCATTTTCTTCCGGGTATTTCTTTATTAGTCTCGTTGAATCATGTTTTCGAGAAAGAAAACTCAAAAACTCAACCATAACCGTTGACAATATATATTACTAGTCATAGAAAAAATATTTAGGAGAGGGTAAAATGAAAATTTGATAAAGAAATAGATTAGAATTATATAAAATAAAATAAAATAAAATATTAAAAATAAAATTAATAATTCATATTAATAATTTTTAAAAAATTGAAGGGGTTTGAGACTCAGAATCCTTAGCTTCAGCAGTGTTACTCACTGGTATTAATGTATTCCATTTTGCATCCAAATTTCGGATACCAACTGTAAGGGCAGCTATACCAGAAAACGCGCAAGGCAAAGATCGGAGATCGGAGTTCACTGCACCTCGGCTGCGGAACTCAAAGTTTACCGCACCTCGGCATCTTGCCGAAAATGTATGGCAGTCACAATAGGCACGCCCTCATCTAATCATTTGTTCCCACCAGAACACCCTTTCTCAAGAGATCTACTCCGTCAGAATACACCACGCGCATTTAATGCGGTTACTCTGTTAAGGCACGTTATATTCACCTAAAACGTCTACTCCGTCAGGTGCATTATGTCACCATTATTGGGTTGACTGAGCCACGTGGGTGCGGACAAGCCACGTCCACGTGGGTGCCTTGCCAAGATGGACAAAGCCCACAAGGTAAGGTTCGATAAATAGGTGGAACAAAAAGGAAAACATGATTAGAAAAATACTGATTTAAGCATCGGAGTTTTTCCTCGAGGACCAACCTCGGGATTTTGCAGGGCCATTTGGAGAAGGATCAACTTGAAGCAGGAACTCAAGGATATTCAACAACTACACCAACTCCGATCATATTAAAGGAAGTCATGGTTTGCATCATTTGAATCATCATGTGGCTGGAAAGTAATATGGGGGAGTCTTTTTCTTAATCCATTTAAAAATTATAGCTTCAAAGCAGAGATCGAGCACTCCCTTTCCTAAGGAAAAGCAAAAACCAGATGCGCACCTCGAGGTTAGGTGGTGAAAGAGCTGGATGGGGTCACGCTGTTGTGGTCCAACTTGGTATTATTCTCCCCTTTGAACCTCTACTTGTTCATAAACTTTTCTACAAAATTTATTATTTATGACACTATCAACGGCAGTGGTTAAAACCACACAAATTTTGTTTTTAATTTCATAAATGATGAATTACAATATTTAAAAATAATAATTTGTAAATTAATTTTAATTTATTAATAAATAATTATTAATTATTAACTTTTTTAAACAAAAATTAATTTAATTTAATTTAATATTTTAAAATATAATATTTAACTATTTGTGTGGCCCAATCATTTGTTCTGCGCCATACCCATGCCCGACACTGTCTCATTATGTCATCTTAGGCCGCAATAATAGAGCCCCTCGCCGTCGGTGGAAAAGAATTAAGTACATGAATAATTTTTTT
>BPVZ01000024.1:1468257-1478419 GCA_020521535.1 Rubroshorea leprosula | reverse complement strand
CCATTTGGAGAAGGATCAACTTGAAGCAGGAACTCAAGGATATTCAACAACTACACCAACTCCGATCATATTAAAGGAAGTCATGGTTTGCATCATTTGAATCATCATGTGGCTGGAAAGTAATATGGGGGAGTCTTTTTCTTAATCCATTTAAAAATTATAGCTTCAAAGCAGAGATCGAGCACTCCCTTTCCTAAGGAAAAGCAAAAACCAGATGCGCACCTCGAGGTTAGGTGGTGAAAGAGCTGGATGGGGTCACGCTGTTGTGGTCCAACTTGGTATTATTCTCCCCTTTGAACCTCTACTTGTTCATAAACTTTTCTACAAAATTTATTATTTATGACACTATCAACGGCAGTGGTTAAAACCACACAAATTTTGTTTTTAATTTCATAAATGATGAATTACAATATTTAAAAATAATAATTTGTAAATTAATTTTAATTTATTAATAAATAATTATTAATTATTAACTTTTTTAAACAAAAATTAATTTAATTTAATTTAATATTTTAAAATATAATATTTAACTATTTGTGTGGCCCAATCATTCGTTCTGCGCCATACCCATGCCCGACACTGTCTCATTATGTCATCTTAGGCCGCAATAATAGAGCCCCTCGCCGTCGGTGGAAAAGAATTAAGTACATGAATAATTTTTTTTATATTATTTTTTATATAATATTCATATATTATTAGGTATCTAAATGTATTTAATATTATAAATTTTACATTAATTAAAAAATTAATAATTTAAATGATACATCAAATTATATAAAACAATAATACAAAAAAATTATCTTAAAAAAATTAATTTCCGAATCACTACTTACTACCATTCACCATTTGTATTTTACCATCCCTTATTTTATTTTTTTACATTAATTAAAAAATTAATCATTTAAATAACACATCAAATTATAAAAAACAATAATACAAAAAAATTATCTTAAAAAAATTAATTTCCGAATCACTACTTACTACCATTCACCATTTGTATTTTACCATCCTTTATTTTATTTTTTTATTTTCAAAATGTTTTGAGATCAATTTTTTAAATAATTTTAAAAACATATCTTTACATTAACGTAATATATTTTAAAAAATTAATTTTTTATATATTAATATTAAAACTTAAATTTTAAATTTAATTTATAAGATAATATTTATTTGTTAGTGAATTTAATACTTGAGTCATAATAATTTTACAATATACTGTAGTGTATGACTCAAAATCTTTGTCCCTTATTTTAATTTTTTAAGGGTCTTTTTCATTAATTAAGTATCTGATATGAAAGAAAAAAAATTTTCTTTTTTATAGCATTTTTTTATCTCTTTCTCTCTCTCTCTCTCGTTATTTTAAAATAAAAAACAAAAAAAATTGCACGTCAATATAAAAATTAGTTTAAACCTTTAATTTTATCCTTGATCAACTATATCATAAGGATTCTTAAATTAGTTTTTAAACTAAATTTTTTTTAATTTAATTTTTAAATTATTTAAATTTAGTTTCAAGTTGGTAATGTTGTTAAAAAAACAATTAATATGTCTATTATTTAATGATAGAAGGCCATTACTTGACAGTCATGTTTCACGTTAATAAAAAAACACATCAGTTATTTTTTAATAGATGAATCAACTTATAGTCAAATTTAAAAACTTTAAGGACTAAATTAAGAATATTTTTACTTTAAAGATCAAATCAGGATTCTCCACAATAGTTGAGGGACTAAATTGGGGGTTTAACCTAAAAACTATGTATTAAAATGAATAAATCCGTACACCTAAGTTGTCTGTTGGGAATTTGTGATTGAGTTGAGCCCAATTGACTATAACGAATCAAATTCTTAAGTTGGGCTAGACTAAAGTAGTCAATAACTATAACTCCATAACTTGTCGGGCCATGATTACTTAAGGGGCCTAAAGGCCCGCTTTTCTGTCATAAGGTGAAATCCAACTACAAGAGTTCCCAAATGGGGGTATGAGTTTTTCGAACACACTTTCAAATGCGGCACTTTTCCCGTCAAATCTCAAATGCATTCTGACGTTTCTTCTAACATGCAACATTTATTTGTATCCTAAAACGTGATCGAGACGAAGGCATGATTTTTATGGATAAAAAATGACTAATATTTCGTAATAAAACACAACTAGATTCTTAAAAGTTGAGTATAAAATCTTTAATTAAAGTTTCAAACTCTTTTCAATTGTGGTACTCCTCGAAACAAATTAATGGCATTCATGTTGTTTATGGGAATAGTACATACTAACATCCACAGTTCCTTTCAGTGAGGGCATTAGTAAAGTTGAAAGCTGATTTGAGTTTTTAATGTTGTTTTTTCTGTGTGCATCCGTGCATATCCCTTGAGAAAATATTGGGAAGATATGGTGTCTTTTTCCTTGAGACTCACGCGTGCTCATTGCGGCTCCTATTGCCTAACCATTTGTCTCGTTGTGGTATTGCGTAAATGTAATACTCATTCTTTTGCTTATCTTATTAAAGAACTCCATGTATTCCTTATTGCTATGTATGTAGCGGGCTCTATCTACCTCTTTTCGCTTTCAAAAATATCTGGTCCCGAAGGAATTGGCAATGCAGCCTTTTCCCTGAAAAATAAAGACGGCACTTCTGCAAAGAGATGGGATGTGGAAAATGCTAGAAATTAAGCCAAGGAGGCTAAGCTCCTCTAACTTTCAGTTGTTGGACTTGATTCATATATCTCCTAAGCAATGTCCTAGCAGTTAAAAATTAGAGTTCTAAGATTAGAAATTTGAGTTGTTGAATAGTTCTTAATTGCATATCAAGTCTTCTACCAGGAGGATATGATAAAAATATACAAAGTATATATAAAAATCATGGATTTAATAAGTTATTCTTTTTGAATTCAAAATGTTGCCTTAAATATATACATTAAGTCTTATTCTTAAGCTCAAGTTAGCCCAAGTTTCTCAACAAGTGTTCTAAGAGAAGACAAATAGCAAGATAGCAATGCCTTATAATTTCAAAATCTTAAAATAGGTCCTAAGGATGTCCAAAATTGCTTAATAAACTAAAACCTTTCTAATTTATGTCTTAATGATACTCTTTCATCATAAATTTATATTAAAAAAATATAAAATTAACATTAATTTTAATATCGTTATTATATAGATGAAGGTTAAATGTTAAATTTGATCCCTCAACTTTAGTGAGTTGCACATTTTTGGTCCCTCAACAATTTTTTTCACTTTTTTGATCCCTCAACTATAAGAAATGCACTCCGTTAGTCATTCTATCAATTTAGACCGTTAACTACGACACGCGTCATTTTTTATAATTTTTTTGATGACATGGCATAGACAATTTTAAAAAGCGTTTATTTCAAAATTTTTTTAAGACACGTCATTGCCAACTTATCGCTAACTCATAAACCGATTTTACCTTAATAAAAAAATAAAAAATTACAAATTTACCCACCTCCCTTTCTTGATCCATCTTCTTCCCCTCTTTCAATCATCTTCTTCCTTTCTTTTTTTTCTTTTTCTTTCTTCCTCTTCTTTCTTCCTCTTCCTCTGTGTCTGCTGGGTTCCGTTGAACCCAGCTCCAATTTTTTGTTTTTTGTTTTTTTTGTTATATGTTTGTTTGCGAAGATTATCCAAGTTGCAGGTTGTGAGGGATTTTTGGATCTTTTTCTTTATATTTTTTAAGTATTGTCTAAATGATTTCAATGTTAAAAATGGAAAGAACAGAAGCAATTGGGCAAAGGTGGGTTTCCATTTGTTTGGCTGGAAAATGGTATGGTTTGGGTGTTTGGATGCTGAGAAAATGCTTTAAATTTGTTTGGTTGCCGAGATTTAAATTTGTTTGGTTGCCGAGATTGGTTAACGATAATCTATAATGTCCGTTAAAGAAAGAAAATTTGATTAGAACATTGTTATTCGGGTAACTATTTAATTTAATTTGTTATATTATTAAAAAAATATAAAAAATATCACTTAATTTTTTAATTTCATCAAAAGATTTTTTTTTATTAGTATGTGGGACCCATTTGAGTAGATTTGGTGCCATGTCATCAAAAAACAAATTTCTTTATTAGTGATGTGGGACCCATTTAAATGGATTTGGCACATAATAACATGACATGTCAAAATATTTGTCCATGTTATCACTTTTCTAAATTTTACTCTCCACATCATCAAAAAAAATATAAAAAATGCCACATAAGCGAAGTTAACAGTTCAAATTAACAGAAGGACTAATAGAATGTATTTCTTATAGTTGAGGGATAAAAAATGTATATTTCTTAAAGTTGAGGCACCAAATTTAGCATTTAACCATAGATGAATTTAATTTAATGGTTTACAAATTGAAGGTTAATTTTTTCTTCTTTTAATATAAATATATTTATTATATTTTTAATTTATATATTTTTTATCTTGGTTGTACAATGAGACAACCATCTGTCATATTTTTATTCCATCCTACCTGCATGTTATGCAATTAAAATTCAAGATCTTTTATTTTCAAAAAAAAAATTATTAAATTATTTAAATCATTAATTTTTAATTTGTACCTTAAAAACCCATAAACTAATAGAAGTTAAATTCCCGTTTTTAGCCCATCAAGGTGGAAACAGTAAGGAAAGCTGCAGGCTGTCGTAAGGGGTAAAAAAAATTTTCATATCCTGGTGTTCCTCAACGGGCACACATTTTAATGAACTCATAGTGGTCCATGCACTGTGATAGGCCCAAAAACTTGTTCCACTCTGTGGGCCTATCTAGCGCGTGTCTACTCATTGAAAGCGAGCGTGGGCCTAGAAAATAAAGCAAACATAAAATAAGTAAAATCTGCTTTTGTCCGTTTGAATGCTATTTTGGTCCGTCCCTTATTTCGCACTCCACAAAAACTGGTCCCCTACCGTACGCTGCATTAAAAAAAATTACCCACCACCTGTCGCCTTTCTCCCCCGCCGGGACCCACCGTCTCCGCCAAGTCCCCACCGCCGGGACCCGCCCCCCGCCCCCGCATTCCACTTTCTGTCCGCCAATCATCTTCCCGTTGCGCTTTCCCCCTCTCCGCCTCGTGATTCCAAAAAGAGTACTTTCGGTACTTTATTCTTTATTTTTACTATAACGCGTTTCCAATTCCGAAGTGACACGTGTACGGCGGTCACGTGTCTGTACTGGCGGTTCTGTTGCCGCCTGACCAACGACCACCGTCAGTTGCTCTTTTGCTTTGTCGGCCGTAAGCACTTATTAAGATGACTTTTTCTACGGTTCTGACATGTTACGTTGCACGTGTATCCGTATCTTTGTGCTTTAGTCGTATAGAGGCAAAAAAATTTTTTTTTTTTAAATTGAGGTACTTAATTAATTAAACTTATAAATTAAATTTTACAATAGCTATAAAAACTTGAAACTTATGTGTAATGTCTTGCAATCGTATGAGTATAATGTTTGTGTATGATACTTAATATGATAATAATACAATTACAATATTATATAAGATTATAAATTTATAATAAACAAGTAAATGTATATAATATTTAAATAAAATTTTAAATAAAAAATCAATTACATAATGATATATTATATTATAAATTTATAATATTATATAACATTTAAACTATATCATTTTCATACTTCATATCATATAACATAACACCATATAAGTTGACATCTATCAATTTATTTATACTTTTAAATAAAAAGAATAAATGAAGTGTATGATACTGTATTATACCCACAAATTATTGTATAAACTTATACACTTATCCTTTTCACATAAAACTTTTAAGTATTATATGCTTGTATGACAAAACCTCTATAAAAAAAAACTAGTAATAATTTTGAAGTTGTTGGTACTTTCTTTTCAATATGTTACTATTAATAATAATTAATACATAATATTTTTAAGTATTATATGCTTGTATCTATGACAAAACTAATTATAAATTTATTAATTGTTATTAAAACTAAAAATTTTGTATCATCACTGCTTGTGTTGGGAGCGTCAATCACTATCACGTTTTACTTTGGGAAAGTTTTTTTTAAATTGGTGAAGTAATGGCTGAAATGCAATCAGACGACGTTGTCGGCAGGATTTTAGTTTTGTTTAATAGATGTCAACGTACGTAACAAAAAAAAAATAGTTTTTTCTGTCTATTCTGCTGTCATGATGGTTTTTGTTGATATAATTAGACTAAGTTTTGGCCTTTTATGGGATTTACAAAAATTTTATAATTTTTATTTGAAAATATTTGATTTATAATTAATTGATTTCTCAAAAAAAAAAAAAATCAATTTTGAATAATTAACCTGTCTCTGTCCCTTTTGGATAATTAAGGTATATATAATTTGAATGATTCTCTCCACTTTATCTTTCCTTTTTTTTTTTTTTTGAAAATAGGTAATGGAACTCAACTTTATCTTTCCAAGTCCTACTCCTATGTGAAGGCACTCACCATTAAAAAAAAAAAATTAGTATCTCTTTCATTTAGTTTATGCCCTGATTTTGTAACGGTGAATTTGCCTAATTAGCTTAGTTGCACTTCTGTAAAAATATATTGTTTGGGTTGAGTGTTTGGAGGAATATTGCTAAGTCATACTTTAGTTGTTTTCTTTTGATTTTCTTGACTTTTTATATGAAAAATTAATATAGTATATAAATAATAATTAATTTAAAATAATGAAAATGAAAATTTTTAAATCAAATAAAATTAGTCAATATGAATTACGTACTAATAAGAAAAAGAAAAATTTTCAATTATCATTCATAAATGATGTTAAATTCTCTTTTAAAATTTATATTAAAAAAATATTAAAAGTCAAACTAAAATATTTAGAATTGAATAGAAAGAGTAAATTCATACAAAATAATCAGCAAGAGTATAAAATTTAAAATTAATAAATTAAAAAAAATTGTATTCCGCCAGCCTTTAACTCTTATTATGAAGATAATTTTTTCAAACATTGGACCAAAGAGATAAATATTTTTCTGTGGTTTTACAGCAGTTTCTATCAATACAATAGAGAGTGAATATTAAATTAACCAATTTGTCGCACTTACTAACTTTTTCTCCTAATTAAATGGGTTTTAGCTGCCTTCCACAAGTAAGTTGTTAATTAATTAGTATATACTGGGCGGCTATAGAATCAATTATTTTACTCTTAAAGAGATTGGAAAATTGTGAATAAGTCTGTCCAATTAGGTTATGACTAGCAGCAGCAATTATTGACATGACCGGATGCTATCTGCCTGTCTAATTATCATCAGTCCCCCCTACTATTGGAAATATCAGATGGATCAATTTAAGTAGAAGAAAAATGCTGATAATTTCTATGAATATTCGAGGCATAAACTTTTTTCCATGCATGTTTTATGGACTTCATGTAATATTCGTTACATTTGTGACAAAATAAAGTTCTTGCAAATCAAAGATGTCTTCATCTGGGTTGTTGTGTTTCCTAGAATTCTTTGTATTAGTTAACAATAATTCTCCCCAAATTCCAATAGTCTTACCCAACATAAAGCCATCTTTTACTTTTTATCACACCACAATTAAGGAAGCCACCGTATGCACGAGGTAAAGTGTCTGCGCGTTATTATAACTGCTACTTAAATTTTCACCACATAGAACATGCATTATTCTTTCAAACACGCAACTTCTTCGGAATTCAACGAGTTAGAACAATAAAAACATATTGCGTACTCTTGATGACGTATTTAGAGTGTAAATCTTACGTTTACTTTTTGCTTTTGACCATCAAATGAAATAATAATAGAGGAATTAGTATTTATTTACACATAAATTTTATATTTTATACTTATAAAAAATTTTATTTATTTATCCTTTCATTTTTAATAATTAAATTTTATTTATATTTATTAAAAATAGTTATTTTTTTCTAAAAAATATGATAAATCTCAATTATTAAAAATAATTAATTAATTAAAATTTTATGTAAATATAATATATAAAATTTATGTGTAAATAAGTTACTCTTCATAATAAAAATATATAAAAATATATGTCTATGTATATCTATGTTATAAATAATTATCTTACCAGTTATAAAATAACCTAGATTATAAATGACGTGATATTATCTCCACCTTTTAAAGAACATTGCAGGTAAATTAATATAAATTCCTTAGCTTGAAGACAAAAACAGTTAATAATTGTTCCTTAGAATCTAATTAAACAAGTTGAGAGCTATAATCTATCCCCTTGAGAAAAACTGGGTTAATGATATTCCATAACGTAGGTAATTAACCACTCTTTGATTCCTTCAATTCTTCCCATTTGCGTCTAGAAGATGATTCTCCAATGTCCAAATCATGATTAGTCTCTTTCAATGTCACTTTTCCCAGCTAACCCTAATTGTTACCCAAAGGTTGGATTTGGGGACGAACTTTAGGTCTGATGATTCCCATCTAGGTATATTCATTTACTCCCAAAGTCAACACCGGCCTCGCTCTGGGCCATCAGAAAAATCTCCTTTAAAATCTTGACGATTTTAAAGAGGTTCCCCTTTTTCAACAGTCATCAATGATGCTTTCAGACTTAATTAAATTTACGTAGATTAAAAGAAAAGTCATAGTCGACAACTCTAGCTAATCAATTTGCCATCGCAAGTTGCCGCATAAATTCAGACTCTTGACTTCTATTAAGTAGGTGTAGGATATTCTATAGTTGCATGTGTTTGGTCGGGACAGTGGTTCTTTTTCCCTTCATTTAAGAAATTATAAGAGTTATGAGAATGAAGTTAATCAGTTGTATTTTAAAAAAATGATGAAGTAAAATATTTTAAAATTATATTATTTTAATAAAATATTATTGAAAAAAAAAACCCAAACAATCTCTTTTTTTTTAAAGTTATTATATGTAGTCTTTTTAATAGAATATTAATGAGACAACATAATTTTAAATATTTTTCTTCATAAAAAATTTTAGAGATTTAATTAAAGAATAAATCTTAATTTTTTCCATTTTAGATTTTTTTAATTAATCAAAGAAAATTTTTATTATTTTAGAGTAAAAAGCATACTTTGAGCATAAATAAATGTCTCACTTTATCTTTGTGCAAACAAAGCAACATATTTTTTTAAAAGGAAATATATGTTTTTAGCTATTGGTTTTTTTAAGTTAATATTTTTACCCTTTTTTTTAATACAATTCTGGACAAGTAATATTTTCTTTATATATATTTTATTTTATATATATATATATAAATCCTCTCTAGCCATTTCAATATAACAGCTATTTGACAAAAATTTTCACCTATTTTTCTAATAGTAACTGAACAATGCTAACAGTTGACTACATGGTTCCATAATATTTTAAAGTTGGCTTTTGCGTAGTCGAAAAAGATAACTGAACAAAATTTCACCACAAAATGTTATTAATTTTCTTGTTATACAATATTTTTTTTACTTTTTATATAATATTTTTTTATTAATTTTTAAAGATATTAATTAATATATTCTTTTATTTAATATATTGTATAATATGTTTATTAAAAAATTATTATTTTTTAATATAAAATTAAAAACATATAAATTTAAAAATATATTCATATATATATATGTAATATAATAATTAATTAACTTGATTATATTTATATTATATTTTAATAAATTAATTAAACAAATATAAAAAAATATATAAAACTAAATAATATATCAACTATTTTGCTTACCTTAAAAAAGTGATTATTGGAGAAAGATCGAAGTCCTACATAACTTATTTTTAAAAAAAAAGGGAAAAGAACTTATCTTTCGTTGCGTCATGAAACAGTTTTAAAGTACTGTTAAATTGTTTTCAATATTAGTTTTGTAAGTTTAATTTATGGTCAAATGATCTCAATGAATATTCAACATATAAAATGAAAAAAAAAGAAAAGAAGAGTAATTAAGTAAGGAATATAACAAATAAAAATTGTTGACGACTCATTGATTTTAATGGTTATTTAATGTAATTGTTGATAACCAGGCTCCAGGCATTTAGAATTCAACGTGTTTCGAAGGGGAGGCAACAAGGTCGAGCATCCATGGCACGTGGAGCTTGAATGGGTGGTGAAGAAGAAGCGTGGGTTGAAATGGTGAAGCACAAATATACTTTCTTTCTTTTTTTCATTAAATTATAAATTATATAATAAAAAAATAACTCTCTCATTCCAA
>BPVZ01000024.1:1373728-1394868 GCA_020521535.1 Rubroshorea leprosula | reverse complement strand
AAATTTAATTTTAAATACGTTACATTTTAATATATCTAAATAATATATTTAAATATATATTTAAAATTTATTTTTTTAAATTAATCTAAATAATATACATTTAAAATTTATATATTTTAAATACGTATATTTTAAATACACATATCAAATACGCCTTGCGAAACACAACCTAAAAGAATTCAATTAGAATTGCTGCATAATTAGTTGGGAGAGCAGTAAGTTATGATAAGTGCCCAGGTATCCTCATGATCGATAGACACAGAACCAAACCAAACCAAACCAAACGTGTGGAGTGGGACCCAAGTCTTCTCCCACTTGGTGTCCAAACTAAACAAAAACCACTGTGGTTTTCGTTCCCTACATTCAAGGGCTCTTAACATTTATGTAGGCTCACGCAATTGGTTACTGCAGTGAAAAAGCTACAAATATTGATCCATTCTGCATTTACCCCATTTCATGAGGCACATCTCTTCCCTTTAATATCCCCCTCATTCCAACTACTCCACTACCTCCTCTCCTATAACTTCCCCTAACCCTCCCTCCCCATCACCCTCTCGCCCTTTAAGTCATTTTTTTCAAGTACAAAAATGGAAGCTTAGCTTTCCTCCTTCAGTGGACGCACAACATGTGCACCTGTGTTTAACAATTACTACGTAGGCTATAGGTAAGAAAAGAAAAGTATGGAGGATTTACTTTGTGATGAGGTATGGCTTTCGAGTCCGGAAATTCCTGAACATTTCCATGAACCTGGAGTATGCATTGTGGATGGTGATGTTGGTTCCTTTAATGTCATGACAAAGGAAGAGTATGAGCAAGCTCTCATAATGTGCCTTCAGAAGGAGTTGAGTTACGTGCCTAAACCTCAATATGTAGAATATCTTCATTCTAATGGTCTAGTCTTGGCTAGGTTTGGAGCGGTTGTGTGGCTCATTAAGGTCAGATTTGTACGATTTTATCTAATCAAATCTCTGCATCTTTTTAAAGGGGTTGATTGACTCTTATTTTTTTAAAAACTTTTTTGTTTTCAGTCTCGTGCTCGGTTGAACCTCAGTGTGGGAACTGTTTTCAGTGCTGTAAATTACCTAGATAGGTTCATGTCTATGAGCCATTCCCATGTAAGGATTATTCATATTTCTGCTCTTTCTTAATCTGAGGCAATGGATTAATGCTCTTCTGTTCATGAATAATTTAATCTGCAGAGTTGGAAATGTTGGATGATTGAACTACTATCCGTGGCATGCTTATCCATTGCCTCCAAGTTCAATGAAACCTCAACTCCACCGTTCCATGAAATTCAGGTGACTAACACAATAGATTAATGTGATCTACTATGCTAATTCATGGAGACGTTGATTTTTTTTTTTCTCCTCTTAATTAAATTGAAGATGGAAGGCCTGGAACATTCATTTCGATCAAACACAATCCAATGGATGGAGCTGGCTCTGATGAATGCATTGCAATGGCGCCTTAACTGTACTACTACATATTCCTACGTGGAGCTGATGATATCAAACAGCATCTGCAATAAAAGTCACAAGGAATTAACCAACCAAGTCACCAAAACGCTTCTCGCAGCTCAATTAGGTTTACTGAGATTTTTTTCTTTCATTTTTCTTCTAGATTTAGTATGTTTGCTCCAAAATGGTGATGATTAAAAAAAATGCAGACTTAAAATTGCTGGAGTATCCACCTAGTGTCATTGCTGCATCAGCCGTGCATGATGTAATTTCATCTTCATGTGACGTCGTCCATCTCCACAATATCTCAAATCTCCTTAATCAACACCAGAAGGTTAAACAAAAATAGCAAATTTTGTTTCCCATTAAGTTAAATGCAATGTTAATAAGTACTGTTCCATTGACTCTGAAAAATATTTGAGATTTTCAAAATTAATTTGTACTTGCAGGATGGCTTTGCTGAGTGTCATATGATAATGCAAGCATGGTTGGCTGATCCATTCTTCAGTACTTTAATCAATGCTTCTGATGATGATGAGTACTCCTGCTACTGCCCTTCGAGTCCTGTGACAGTCTTGTTCAAGGAACCTATTAACGTCAATGATTGTCAAGTTGATCTCTCTCTCTTTAAAATGTCTGCTGGTTCAGATCTAAGTGATCTTGAATCTAATGGGAAAAAGAGAAAGAGGGAAGAAGAAGAAGAAGAAGAATAGAGAATTACAATGACGTTTCAGCCTAACTGATTATACCTTTGCTACATAACGGAACATTCCATAAACTGTGAAAATACAGCTGGTGGAGTTATAATGTAGCTGAATATTTAAAGCAATGCTAATAGAATGCATGTTTTTTTTAAATGATTTGATGCAGAAGTTGAACCTAACATCCATGCGCATGTTCATATCTCCATTCCATATGGAATATACGAAGTAAAAACATACAAGTAGTAGAACATAAGGGTAATATTGAACATTTTTTATATTGAAAAAATTGAAGTTTAAAGTTCTGTTTAGTATTTTGGCCAAAAAAAAAGAAAAAGGTTCTGCTTAATAATATTGCCTTTGAAATTTGCACATATCTCATGTGGATAGGGGCTTTGGGCATACGCACTTAACCTTCAAACTTATAAAAATGTATATTTTACTTTGTAATTTGAGAAAAGTGCATTGCATTCCACTCCATTACAACTAACAATTTTCGAAAATTGTCCTCCCTTTGTTGCCTTCTTTTGCTGTGCTGATGCTTATGAGGTTCATTTTGATCGCCCCCTAATGTACGTTACGTGCTTTTTCAATAATAATATCATCTTTATTTATATAAAGAAAAAAACTAATAATTTTAACATATTTCATATTTGATAGTAATAAAATTTAAAATACCATTATATACAAAAAAGAAAAGATAAAATAAAAACAAAGATGGCATTTTTTTTTTCATTTCACTCTCAATATTTAACTATATTGGTTGTCGTAAGTGAAATGTAGATTTCTCATGCCACCTTAGAAGAATAAAATGCAAATTTTTTTTTTTTTAATTTGGGATTAAGTACATACCAATCCTAAACTAGAGGAGGGTATCTGCTATTTTCCATTTTGATTTTGAAAACTGAAGGACAGAAATCATTTCGGATCTTTCTATTTTTTAAGCTACCGTGGCAGCCTTTAATTGGCAACCATAGGCAGTGTACGTGTGAACTGTATGTGTTGTTGTGTACCAAAGCCTGACATCCTCAATTCTCTTCCCACCTGGACCCAACTAGATAAGGTCAAGTAGTGAGGCAGTGATTCTGTTTTGATTACGGAGCTCGTAACAATGGCTGCTGCTTCATCTCTCATTTCATCATCATTTCTCCTTCCTTCCAAAACCCCAACAAATCAACGCCAAAACCACCAATTCCCTCAGCTCCATAGTCAGAAAATACGAGTCGCCTTCAAGCTCCAAGCTGCCAAACTTCCTACCGGAGTACGTTCTGCCTTATTTTTCGCTCTCATTCATGTAGTTTTCCTTTTCTCAGTGAATTTATTTTCAGGTGGAAGTTCCAAAAGTAGAGCCAAAATTCCAAGCACCGTTTCTGGGATTCACAAGGACCGCTGAAGTATGGAATTCCAGGGCATGCATGATTGGCCTCATTGGTATTTTTATTGTGGAACTGGTAAGCTCTCATCATCTTTTCTGGTAATCTGTATTTTTTGTCATTGCTTTTCTTCTGAGATTGTTAGCAGAGAAATGGGTTTGTGGTTTTTGCAGATAATAAACAAGGGTATACTGCAGGTTATTGGGGTCGATGTCGGGAAAGGCCTTAATCTTCCTCTCTGAGGATCTCGACCCACCCAAATTCTCATTTAAATTGTTCATTTCAAGGGGAAAACAATACTTTTGTACACCATATTATGTTCTGAACTCTGTTGTAATGTACAATCTGCCATGAATTTAATGATGCACACCACTGGGTTCATCCAATCCTGTGTCTACCATGAATTATTCTACCAGAAAATAAAGTTCATTTTTTTTCCCTGTACAATACGCATCCTCATTACAGTTCTCATCAAGACAGTCTGAGCTGCTAGAATGGTAAAATTGCAAGTGTATAATTGTTTCGAACTTTCTATTGCTTAGTTCAGAACATATATCATCCATCATGATTTACTTCTAAATTGTTAGTGCCACAACAATCAGGAGGTAAGCATACAATACTCAATATTCAAGTGAGAGGATGTGGAGTATAGACTGATTTTGGAATGTTTTCGCCGGAGATGTATGAGTAAAGAAGGAGAATGTGAAGATTTACAGGACACGGATCACTCGAGCATCTATAACTGGCACCACATTAGCAGCCTCTGGGAAGTCCACTGCCGCAGCTAGTGACATGCGGCGGTTTCTCCATGCATTATCTGCCCAACTTTTCAACTTTTCTCCTTCATGTTTTCTGTGCTGTTGAACACAGAGTACTTCTGCATAACCACCTGTATATCAACATTGAATTGGAAAAGCGGAATTGAAAAGGATTCATACTAAGCGCCCTTGAATCATGTTAAATCATCAATTGGACAGAGTTGTTGAATACCTTGCATCCCTTATGTTACACATGATGTGTGCATCATTTACGAGAAATGCAGAGTAAACATTCAAATGTTCAATAAAAGCATGGCTCTCAATATCAAAAGGAAAAGTCCTTTTAACTTCGTGATGGCAATACAATACATGCAAACACTATCAATGTACAATCAAGAAGAGCAACATGTATACAACTGAAAGGCATGTGATAACAGGGCCAACTAGGTAAATCGTGGGTCAGATTGTAGTCACTCCAGTCCAGAAGGATATGAGGCAAAAAAAGAGAATGCAAGAAAAGCCATAAGCTTCTTAACCATACCTCTTGCAAGGGCTGCCATGTCCCTTCCATTTATTTTTGTGACATCTAAACCTTAAAACACAAAAATTATAAAAAGGTTATTAATTTTCCTGAACACATGGAAAAATTTTAAATAATTCTTCATACCCTCAACGTCTACTGGTGGAGGGTTTAGGTATCCTAATGCCTTTCTATAAAGCCCCTGCAAGTCACATTCACATAACATCAAAATCATTAGGACATTGAAATCCTTGCATACATTTCGATAGTAGGCTTCTACAATAGTTAAGCACAAACTTCTTTTCAGGAAATAAAGGGAAAAAAATTCTAAGGCCACATCCTACCTATTACATAATATGCAAGATAATGCACACCAAAATAGAACCCAAAAGCACAAAGGTAGGCAATCAAAAGAATTACAATCTTAATGATCTTATAACAAACTCATAAGACAAATCAAAGTCATGAAAATAACTAGATCAGTCAAGACAGCATATAGCTATGTAAGATAAATACAAGCAAATAAAGTTGATGAAACTATTAAAGCCTCAAGACTGTCACATTAAAAGTATTGAATAAAGGTAAAGGTTCTGACCTCTTGGATTAGAAGAGAACTCGAACCTTCTTGCCTAGCTTTATTACGAAACAAGAAAGCCATGCAGGTTAAGACTACACCAACCTTGGGATGATGAGGGCCTGTAAGAAGTCAGTAAATGACAGATTAGACCTTTATGCCATCAATGATCAGACTCCAAATGCCACTAGATTTAGATTATATGCATATTAACCTACCAAACTGTTCTTCTGTTTTAAGTAACACCTCTGTTAATATCTCCTCTGCATCACCAAAGTTGCTGAGTCACAGGTTTCAGTAAGGTTGGATTAGAGTCATATTGGAAGAGAAACTCAGATGGCTATAAAGGTTAAAAAAGTAAATAGAAGTTCACCCCATGTGCATTTCAAGTTGCCCCAAAGCAAAGGTAGCAGCCAGTAGAACTTCGTTTGGAGCCATATTGCAAACTCCTGAGGTGTTAATATCACTGAAATTGACATTCTTATGCACCTCTTTAGTTAATCGTTGGTATAATTCTTTGGCCAATGTAAAGTTCCGTGTGGCATGAAGAAATTCTCCATATGATAGAGCAGCATTGCCTATAGATCACTGTATCAATACGTTGTAAAAGAGTTTCCTCCACAGTGAGAAAGTGTGTGGTAAGTTGGAAGATACTCACAATTGCAATCAGCATGAAGTCCTTGAAAGAATGATTCAGCTGAAAAGAAATAGGTTAGCATTCAGCAATTTCAAAAATCAAAGAGAAAACAACAAAGGATGAATTACAATCTGGTCTAGGCTTTATCTTTACCTGATTCAATGTTGCCTTTGACAAATTCAGCCAGCCCCTTCACTGCTCTAGCACGAACTCTTAGAATCTCAGAGCCTCCCCCATCACTCTTCAACTCACCTTCTTCCAAGAGTTGTAAGAAGTTATCTGCAATCTTTGTTGAATCATCATCCTATATGGGAAAAAAACATCTCCAAATAAATCTAAATTTTCTATATTACATCTCAACAAAATCAAAAAGGCTAATTGGTGGTTTCAGTACCAGGCCCAACTGCAAACTCAGACCAAAAGCAGATTCACAAGCAGCAGCTATAACAAACATCAAACCAAACGAACACCATTTTAATCATTAGAATAGAATAAGCAAACTAAAATGAGAGCCAAAAAAGGTTCAAAAAAAGGTAAATTTTCACCTCTAACACCTAAAGAAGTTTCTGTTAAGTCCAGAACACCTTTGAGCTTCACATATGCATCATCAATATTTCCACTAAAAGCCGATATGTATTAAAACAGTAAGTTTGCAATCGAATTTTAAACAAATATATACTAAAAAGAATTGTAATTGAAGAAAATTGCCCCCCTTTTCCCAAACCAAAAAAAAAAGCACCTTTCATATAACAAATGAGCCATTGCAAGTAATAGCGTCCCCATTGAATTTTGACCTGCTTGATCCTCACTTGATTGAGCATTGAGGCACTGCTCTAGTATCATCGTACCTTCTCTATAGGACTCATCTAAACATTCCAATCCAAACTTTTATTAAAAAAAATGAAATTCTGAATATTTCAGGCGACAGAATTTAAAAAGGAAAAAACTTGAATCGTGGGTTAAGTAAAGATGGAAAATTTAGCTAAATGGGGAAATTGGGATACCTGATTTCTTAGAACGGGCATTCGATAGAGCATAATTGATCGCCTGGAGAACGGCAGGGTTTGCACTTGCAGTGGAACCGTTTTGGGCATCGTGGTGGACTAATCTCAACGGCGGCGGCGGTGGTGATGGAGAGAGAATAGACACTCCGACGTAGGAGGGCCCCGATCGAGAGGCTCGGCGGAGGGCGGTGGCAAATGCGGTGCGTAGCATCCTGGTGCTTCTCTACGCTGCCGGTAAAACCCCGAGCAGAATGGTAGGGTTTTAGGCGTTTCTAGAAATTTTGGAGGGGAAAATAGAAACCATGAGGATATTTTATTTTTCTTCCATTTTGGAAATGAGTTCGTTGTTTTACAAGAAAGATAGCATGTAATTGTAAAATAAAATTTATATAAATAAAAAAATTTTAATATAAAGAGGTTTTTTTAATTATTTATATTTCATAATTAAGTATGGTTTTGATGGCAATGCAAATTATCTTTAGAAATTAAAAATTCCATTTATTTTTTCTTCAATTTCCTCTTGAGATGCAATCTATTTGAATGTTATATTTGTAAATTATTTTTTAAAAAAAGTGTATATTAGTCTGACTCCAAAAAAAAAAATTAGAGTCGTAAACCAAACAATGTTATTTCTCTTAATCCCCAATACTTATTGTTTTCCACCCTTTTGCATCCCACTCAATCATCTCCATCTTGGTCGCTACCTCTTCCTCACCTCCTCGATTTCTATAGCAGTACTAATAGAAATCTCTTTGAATCCCTTAAGATCATTCATTGGTATAGTTAAGAATTTGTCATTGTTGTCACTTAATGCTTGTAAAGTGGAGCAGTTATTATCATCAATTTCATCTTCAATCATTTGTCGTGAAATCGAAGAAGATTTTTTTTTTTTGACTTTTTTTGGGTAGATAGATTTTAGTAAGAAAACAAAGCACTTACCATCCTTCGATTCCTTCTCTGTTACTATCGGTGGAGATGATGAATTGCAACCACAAAATGGGGTCAAAATAATAGGTGTTGGGCATGGGATTGTGTTTTAAAAATTCAAGGAATCGAAGGAGTCAAAGAAGCGATGGCGATGGAGATGGAGATGGAGATGAGGCGATGGTCATGGAGATGGAGATGATTGACTGGGATGTAGAATGAGTGAAAAATAGTAGGTGCTAGGGTTAAAAGAAATAACATTGTTAGAGTTTGGAATCCTAATTTTTTAGAGTTTGGACTGATACACACTTTTCTGTTATTTTTAACTGATTTTTAAATTTAATAATAACTAAAATAACAAGTGTAAGTGTACCTTAAAAATCTTACATGAATTTATATTTTGTCTAATTTTTTCTTTATAGTGGGATTTTTTTAATATTTTTGAAATACAAAAGGTTGTTTTTATAAAATAACCAAAAACAAAAACAAAAAGTTATAAATATAGTTGTAAATAACTACAATATACTAGTAAGAGCCTAATGATTTTAAAAACATTTAAAAAGTTAAAGTATCTACAACTATTTAGTAATTAGTTTTTAAAATAATAAAAAAAGTGATATTTCATTTTTTTTTCAACTTTGCAAACAAGTTTGGTCAAATTGTGTTATTTAGAGTCATGTGTGTAATAAATTATATTAATATCAAATTCTCTATTTATATTTTAAATATTATTATTTTTTAGAATTTTTATTTTTGATCTTCCATAATTTGAAATTCATAAAAATTCTCAAATTATTGATTAAGTTAGTGTGTAAATAAGAAGTTTAATTGTTAACTTTTGAGTTTTTTTTTATAAGTTTTAAATTATAAAAAATATGGATCAAGAATAAAAATTTTAAAAAATATTAACCATAAAAATAATAATATTTAGGGTACAAATAAAAATTTTGACTTTGTATTAAACGAGCTCACCAACACAAAAAAATAACATCCTCAACTCGTTTTAAACAAGTAAATTGGGTCAACTTTTACTAGTGATTTTCGTAAATTGTTGAATCCATGTTCCAACCCATACTTGCCACAAACAGGAAAATCTTAGCCATGAGTCCGTGACCCATTTTAATGAGAGGACAGGTTGAATGAAATTTTGCTACTCCTATTAGGTATGAACAATGATTAAGAAGCATGGGTTGCAATGTGGTACGTACGACAAGCTATTATTCATCACAAAAGAAACGAGATATTATGCTAGGTGAGTAGGAAAGTAAGAGACATAGTATCATATCTCACACTCTTTCTTTCTTTCTCTCCTCCCTTTTTACTTTGGCCAAATCACACAGTGATTATTATTGCATTCTAGGAAACAGAAGAACATGACTTAGGCATTCTCTTTAGTACTAAGTAAATGTAGTCACACTGATTAGCTCCCATTTGATGTCAGTGATAGCATGATAATAGATTTTTAAAAGCACTTTATGCACGTTCTAATGCTATGATATGAATTTTGCTAAAGAAAAGGGAAACCTCAATTTGAAGCAATGCATATATGCCAATTCATCATAAAAGTAAGGTTGAAATATCAATTTGGTTCCTCAACTTTTAAATTTATACTAAAATTATCTTTAAACTTCAAATAATATCAAAATTATCCCTAAACTTTAATTTTCCATACTAAAATAGTTTTTCTATTAACAAAAATATCACATGAGTCATTATTTTGCAACAAAATCAATCTTTTTTAAAATATTAATGACATATAAATTATAAAATCAGATAGTTATGTTTTATTATCATGACATATTTTCAATTACATATCAAATTGCTATATAATTAAAGTTAAATGACTAAATTAGTGCTTATAATCAAAATTCAAGATCTAAGTTGGTACTTCTTTTCAAAGTTTAAAGACTAATTTGGTACTAAATTAAAGTTCAGAAATTATTTTGGTACCAAAAATTAAAATTTAAGAATAATTTTAGTATTTTTTTGAAGTTCAAGGACAATTTTGATACAAACCTGAAAGTTGAGGGATCAAATTAGTATTTTAACCTAAAAGTAAAAGCAAAAGGCAGCCGTTGGGGACATTTTTTTCCCATGAACCTTGAGGTTAAAAGCTCAAGGTTCTCCTAAAATTCATTGTGCCACAGCATTCCAAGAGCCTCCACTGTCTTGTAACTCTGTACCACAATGTCATCTTCTCTAATCTTCCTCCTGCTCTTAGCATCATTGTCCATTATTGCAGGTACTTCTCCTATTTATTGTGTATGCTCATTTTGTGCGTTTTCTGTCTTTGGGATTTTGTTGGGTTGATTGATTTGTTCTTGGATGCAGATGGGGAGCAACTCATAGTTGTAAATAATTGCAATGAAAGTATATGGCCTGGAATACTTGGTGGTGCGGGCCAAGACACCCCCAACAATGGCGGCTTTCACCTTGGTTGCGGTGAGGAAGTGGTTTTTGATGTGCCACAGAGGTGGTCGGGGAGGATATGGGCTAGGCAAGGTTGTTCCTTTGATGGTAATGGGAAAGGTTCGTGTACCACCGGCGACTGTGTTGGATTACTTCACTGCCAAGGCATTAGTGGTACACCTCCAGCAACTCTAGTGGAAATGACCCTTGGCACGTCCTCTTCCCCATTACATTTCTATGATGTTAGTTTGGTGGATGGCTTCAATTTGCCAGTTTCTATGAAGCCTGTTGGCGGTGGAGTCGGCTGTGGAGTTGCCTCCTGCGATGTTGATGTGAACATTTGTTGCCCATCAGCATTGGAAGTGAGGAGCGGAGGCAAGGTAGTGGGATGCAAGAGTGCCTGCTTGGCGTTGCAGTCAGCGAAATACTGCTGCACTGGCGAGTTTTCTAACCCGAAAACCTGCAAGCCTACTGCCTTTGCGAATCTGTTCAAGGCCATTTGCCCGAAGGCATACAGCTATGCTTTTGATGACCCTAAAAGCCTTAACAAATGCAGAGCATCGCGATATGTCATCACTTTCTGCCCTCCTAAATAGAGGGATAATAGAAGTTGGGATCATGGCTTTGTTAGAAAGGAAATGTTCACCATTCTTCTTTCTAAATTAGATACTATAATCAGAAAGAATGTTGCTAGTGAACTTCTTGGAAAAAGTTTATTTTCCTCTATAATTTGGTTCTATATATTGATATATTATTGATAATGGTGATGCATAGTATGCATTCTATCGTTTATCCACTACAAGACAACAGATTTATGGAGTAATTAAACTAAGATTTCAATTATCAACCTCGTTCAATAAAGGGTTAACCTGTAGGTGCAAATAAAACTAGCATTTCAGAATTCATACCTCAAATCCCAAAAAAATGTAAACCAACAAATTCAATGCGTTGCAGAGATGATTAGCTCAAGCAAACTACTTCATCACTCAGAAAAAGGATCAGGCAATGGCATGTTTTTTGTCTAGCAAGGTGCACCATAGAAAGAGATACAAACATTCATGGTACAGTGGGAAGAAAAAATTTTGCCTAGTATGGATAAAAAATAAAAGCGAAAAAAAAAGGAACAATTTTGCTAATTTAATAAGCACATAAGTTTCTGATCCCACCCCACAACCAACTTACAGCCTCGTCTAGGACGATTGTCCTTGTCCAGCAGGTTCTGCTTCTTGACTTTCGGTACCTTGAGCATTGGCAGCCTCAGCTGGACCACCAGGTCCTAACAGCAGGGGAGGTTCCTGCTTTTTGGTGCTGGGGTTTGTACCATCAGGACGGTTTGCAGCCCAAGCTCTTAGAGGGGGCTCAAAATGCTTGCTGGCAACATCAGGTGGTGGTGCATCTTCGCCAGGTAGAACAAGAAGCCCATTCTCTCGAAGAGAAGATGGCTCATTGTAGCATGTACTCCAGAGGGAATCTACAAGCTGCCTCTCCTCTCTAGCAGCTCCAAGATCTTCAGCTGACATCAAGCTGATACCACTAATTCGTTCTTCAAGAAGTTGCTTCATTTTCCCATCTGCTTCACCTACCCTGCTACTGGCCCCATCTGCCTTATTTTTCTCTCGAGCTAGTTCAAGAAGGCCACGTAGGGCAGCTTCTCGCACATCTGCATCTTCACTTGAGGCAAGATGCATCAAAATGCGAGGGAATCCCAGCTCGGCTACCACAGGGCAATCTGAACTATTTTCATGAAGCAGGTAGTGTATCAAATTTAGGGCTTTCCTGGAAAAGAATAATTCTATCAGAAAATCATAGGTGCAGATAATCAGTTGATCAACCACAAAAAGATTAGCCCTGACCAACTATAAAGAAGAAAGAACTGATCCAAATACTACCTTTGAAATCTCACACTTTCAGATCCCAAAGCATCTCTTAAGGCTGCATAACCATTTGCAAGACGGAATGCTGTAATACCAGGTTTATTGTGGTGGATCAAAGCTGAAAGTCAAAAGAAAAGATACTGTGTCAAAAAAAATTTTCAAGCACAAGTTTGAAGACAATATAGGAAGCTAGGTATACAAAATGAAAAACAATTCTGCCATAGGGAAGAAAAAAAAAAAAAGACATACATGATATTGCACCAAGTGCTTTGGTTCGAACAGTCACATCAGGGTCTGAGGTAAAATTAGAGAGAAGAGGTTCTAAGCCATTTGCTTCCATGACTAATTGCTGACTCCGGGGATTATTCTGTACAATGGTGGTTACAACATCTGCAGCTTTTGCCCGGATATTAGCATGGGGATTTTTCAAGTAACTAAGAAGAGGAACCAAACCACCAATTGAGTGGAGATCTGCAAAATGTACAAACAACCATAAAATAAGGACAGCATTCTCTTTTCTTACAAAGAATTTAACTAACAAACTTATTGATCAACTGCTAACAGCCAAAGGCTTGATCAATGGGGAAAATGTTTTCTTTTCTTGTCCAAATTGAAAATTGTTATTCATAAACATAACTTATCCCCAAAGGACCAAAGAAACAAAATCTATAATACTCAAACAGGCATGTGAAACAGACAAATATCAACCGATGATTTTGTGGCATTTTAAACTAAATATCACAAAGCACTTAACTTTTTGCTGCGTGCAATCACATTCAAACTACATGCAGCTAGAGAAACTATAAAAGGTATTATGTAAACTCAAATAGTTTTCAAATCACTACACGCTGCATTTAACATGCTAATAAAACATACCATTGGCCATGTCAATTGACTCTACATGCTCTTGCAATTCATCCAACATGTCTGCAAAGAAGTTAGCTCAGTTAATCACCAATATGAATCACAATCAATAACCTATAAATAAAGAAAGATAACATAAAACAGCGTCAAATCCAGTACCTTCAATATCTGCTGGAGTAACTCCTTGAGCCTCCAAGACTTGCTCTGGAGTTTGCATAACCAAAGTTATCTCCTTCATGCGCCTAATCACATCTACAGTCTGGGATTGCATAGCCTCCATAAACCATTTTCGATCCTCCTCGCTAACAAAATCACAGATCAATTAACCCAATTTTAATCAAACACAGCTGATGCAAAAAAGTAGGACCTTTTTTGTGTTTTTAACATCCTAAGCTAAATTGATGAACTTTTCATCCCTTTAACTAGAAATCACAGAAAACCAAATTGCAAAGAAAACATTAAAGTTCACTGCTTTCGCTTAATCAGCAGCTCTAAAACCATTAAAGTTCACTGCATTCAGCAATCAGCAACTCTAAAATATCAAGAAAGAAGAGTAAATAATTGATGGGTACCTCAAAGTGCGAGCAGAACCAGTGCCATCAGCGTGAGACAGGCTCCACTTGAGCAGCCCTTCCCAGTTGGGTCCGTCCTTCGCCATTACAGCCTTTCAAGCAAACTTATCAAATTCTCAAACAGGCAAAATAAATCAAGATGGGTATAAAGAAAATCTCTGCAAGGAGAATTTGCAGACACTTAAATAGATGTCAAGGATGATTCGGGACGATTCTGGAGTTTTCCTTTGTAGAGAGGAAAATACCAGACGAAGGTGGAATTCGCCACCGCCCCTTACCTTAACCTCATTCCTTCCAGACGCATAAACCTTTTGGACCAAAAACTCAGTCATTGGCCCAAATCTAAAATTACATATGGCCTTCAAAATCCAAAGCGTGTCACCGACCCATGGGCTTGTGTTAGCGAGCTCAATCAAGCTAATATTAATATCTCCAAAAAAAAAAAAAAAAAACTAATATTATTAATTCAGTCCGATTTTTTCGACTCTGCTTGAATTGACTGTTAATAATTATTGATATTAAGGAGTAGTTTAAAATTATTAATATTATTTAATTTCTAAATAGAAAAAAATAATTATTTAAAAAATTTAATAATAACTTTATAAAAAAATTTAAATTTAAATTATATAACATGTGAACATAATAAATTAAAAAGTAAGTTAAGAGATAAAATAAAGTCATATGTTATTATGCAATATAAAATAAAAAAAATTATTTAACCAAAAAAAAACTATAGCATATTGCTAGATAAAAACCGTGAAATTATACACATTTTTACAATTTAAACTAAATTAAAAAAAACGAATTATCAAATTAGATAGTTCACCTCCCTTGTTTCCAGGAACATTCATTTTGTCATATTTTTCATATGTTCACCTACAGCATTTGATTTATTTTTAATTATTAGTGTTTCTTTAAATCAATTTATGTGCAGTGCACTTCATATTAATTTCCGTTTAGTTTGGTAAAAAAAAAAAAACTAATTACCTTAAAATTAATAAATTTATAAATAAATTATATTTTTATTAAATTAAATTTTAAACAATAAAATAAAAAAGAACAAACCTATTGACTAAGTAAAGCTTTCAGCGCGTCCTTTGATGGAAACGACAACGGCGCACTTCCAGAATGCCCAAAACAGAAACCCAAAATCCAAAACGTGAAAAATGGCTACACCTCTATTGCGGACAACAGTACACGCACGTTGGACCAGATTCCCCGATTATCCGGTTCGCATCATCCCGGTTCAATTTACCAGCCAGCCTAAACGCTGTTAATTAAACCAAAGCCACCAACAACATTAATTCTTAATCGTGATTAAACGAGTAAAAATACCATTATACCAACACTTAAACACGCGCTTTTAGCGCTGATGCTTCCACGCCACCGCCTTTATTATTCTTCCTCTCACCTCCACTTTCTTTACTCTTTTGATTTTTCTTCCTCTTTTTCCCATGACATTCTAGGGTTTATTCTCCTCTCTGATTTTCGATTTCTCCCTGAAATCAAACTCAATTTCTCCTTTTTCCTTCTTTCTCTCGATTCTCAATTTCAATCCATGGAATCCATGAGATCGCCGTTCTGGTGCTACAGATGCAACCGCTTCATCCGGATCCGGGTTAGGTCTCAAGATTCCGTCAGCTGTCCCGACTGCGGAGGTGGATTTGTCGAGGAAATCGACACGCCCTCCCGATCTCCTGTCTACCACCGATTCCCTACTGCGGCTTTGTATTCCGACACCAGTCCGAGTCCAGTTCCTAGTCCTGGGTTAAGTCCGAGTCCTAGATTCCGCCGCGCCAGAAGGAACGCCGGTGATCGCTCTCCGTTTAACCCGGTCATCGTTCTCCGTGGGTCCAACGCTGGTAACGAGGGTATAGTTGCTGAGAGAGGGAATAACTTCGAGCTTTATTATGATGACGGATCTGGTTCTGGTCTTCGTCCCTTGCCGGCGAGCATATCGGAGTTCTTGATGGGATCTGGTTTTGACCGGCTTCTTGATCAGCTAGCTCAGTTGGAGATTAATGGTGTGGGCCGATTTGAGCAGCCGCCGGCTTCAAAAGCGGCTATTGAATCAATGCCAATCATCAAGATCCTCTCGAGTCATGTCGCCATGGAATCTCATTGCGCAGTTTGTAAAGAGCCTTTCGAGCTTGACACGGAGGCTCGTGAGATGCCATGTAAGCATATTTACCATTCTGATTGCATTCTTCCATGGCTTTCTATCCGAAACTCTTGCCCTGTGTGCCGCCACGAATTGCCAACGGAAGCTACGACAAATTTAGGCGATAATGATTCTGTTAGAGACGAGGATGCTGTGGGGCTAACGATATGGCGATTGCCGGGGGGTGGATTCGCTGTGGGGAGGTTTACTGGAGGGAGGAGAGCTGCGGAGAGGGACTTCCCTGTTGTGTTTACGGAAATGGATGGCGGGTTACACAACGCGGGTGTACCCAGAAGGATTTCATGGGCTCCAAGTGGGAGGAGGTCTCGTGAGAGTAGAGGATTGGGACGTATCTTTCGTAGTGTGGCATCATTCTTTGGCCGGTTTAGGAGCTCGTCCTCTCGTTCGGGTGGTGAATCTAGGCTGACAAGGAGGAGTAGGTCGACTTCAATCTATGGCAGGTCATCCAGAAGGCAAACTGAGGATTGGGATTTGGATGACTGAAAGATGGTATTTTTTTTTTCTTTTTGTCTAGAAGAGCTTGGAATTGTAGTGGTTTTGGCTGATATGAATTAGTTTCTATTTCATTCTATAATTCTTGCTGTTTCCTTCCTATGCAAAGAAACATATGTAGATTTGTATGATTTTTGCTGCTGTAAATAATGACACTTTGATGAAGGAATGGGGAATTCCTCATTTTTAGGTCCTGCCAAAGCGATAGAAGTTTTGTACCAGCTGTAGTACTAGTGGTCATCATTCCATTGAAGGAGATGAAAAGGGGTTGATGAAGAAGAAAGCTTCCTGGTTAGAGTCAACCTTTTAGAAGTCAATGATGCACTGATGTAATTTTGCTTGCACTGCTGTTAAGGCTCAATTTGTTTCATCAATGAGTTTTGCCACAATAATTTATATCTATTCCGCCTTTCCAATATTTGTTTACTTGCCATTACTACAAACTACTGTGTTTATTTTGGTTCTTTTGGGGCTACCATGCTTGAAGCTCTTGAGTTTCATCAATGAGTTTTGACACAATAATGTTCTATGATCGTTCTTCTTAGAATTATTTAACTATTGGGCCGTGAATCCTCTTCATTATTGGGAGCAGTTGGTTGAAAGAGAAAAAAGTTTATACATCTTGTTGAATCTTATGATTCAAATCCTAGAAAATCGTTTGCATTCAAATTCTGGATAGGGATACATTGTACGTGTATATGTGGCTTTTGTGCTTGACTGTATTAGACTGTTTATTAATAACTTGATACAATTAAGCTTCTCTTTATATAGCAGTTTGTGATCCAGAACATCTATTCAGTGGAATTACTCTTTTTTATTATACTTGGAATATGAGGTAGTGTGGGGCTGCATGTTTCTTGGATACAATTATCATAATCTTCATGTCATTATCAAATAATCACCTGCACCTTCTGTGCTTTTTCTATGTGCCTTGCATGCTAAGAGTAAGATGGTTTCTTTGATTTTGTTAGCATAGTCCATTGCTCCCGAAGCACAATGAAGAGTTGTTTTTCTTCTTCATTTTCTCTTGATCTCATTTCTTCCTCTATTTCTTGATCACAGATTAGTAACAGACATCTAGAAAACTGCATTTCAATTTATGGACTTGTTTTGCTTGATTGAGTACTAGAATAAGAGCAAATGTAGTCTGCAAATGAAAACATAACCTCTGATACGCTGCCATTCTCTGCACAACCCTAAGGAGTGTTGCTAACACCAGAATGAATGACTCAAAATTGGAGGGTCAGTACAGAAGCTCTTACTAACCATGCCTGATATAGATGGGAAGAGCCAGTTCTGTGATCTGTAGGCCCATCCTGTATGATTGGGAACAAGATTTTGAGCATTGTGCGTAACTCAACACCTGCTTTGCTTTGTTTTTATGCTTCAGGTTAAATGATTCTATCCGTTTGTCCATGCTTGAAAGAACATAATGTTGTTCTTTTAGCCAACATAATTTCCAACATTTTCAATAGTATATTAAGCATTACAATTTTCTTCTATTTTTTTCAATTTCTTTTTCCTCTGCTTTGAATAATTTGACTCTATCACAAAACGGGTATATGAAGAGAGCATGCCAGATATTTATAGTTTTGTCATCAATCTAGAATTTAGAATCTAAATGTCAATAAACTCTCCAACAAGATTCCATAACCCTCGGCCATCAAATTAAATATTAATGTAGGGACTTTCGTCCTAAAACTCCCAAAAGGATTCATTGTCATCATGAAGTTTAGTTGTTAATTTTCTTTTGATGGAAGTAAGTAATTTTTATATTTTAACGCTAAAAGGCACAAAATGGTTAAACTGTTCTAAGTTCTCCGTAGACCAAACCAAACTCAGGTGTCGTTTTTTTTTATTTTTTTTAAACGACGCTGCTGTCTGCACCGCTTAGGTTGTTTCGCACCATGGTTGAAAATGAAGCTAGACGAGGAGCTTTGGCTTGATCACGATGGTGCATCTCAGACGAACAATGAAGAAAACAGAGCTGAAAGTTCATTCAATGGCGACGAAGACAACTTCGATTCCAATCACACACCACCCTCGCGAATCCCCTCCCTCCGAATTAAGCAATTCTCCATGGCCTAGGCATTTCTCTACTTCTTCCTTCAAAGTATTTATTTATTGTATCACTAGGACATGCCCTGTCTCCATCAATTAATTCTACACAGAATTTTAGTTTTAAGTGAGGGACTTCAATGAAGAAAATATCAAGGAACTTGAAATTCCTTCTCTCAAAATTTCCTTTTAAGTTTCTTAACCTGCCTTTATTGAATTTACGTAGGCAGTCTATGAACATGTTCAGTCCAAACTCTTTTAGTTGTGCAAGGATTGGCAGCTTGAGGGAATCGGGCAAGTCCCCTCGCGGAAGGGATTTAGATGACGATCGTCAGTCCTCCCTCAGCAAACCCCTCATATCTGAAGGATGCAGACATGGAACAAATAATGCCTACCTCTACAATCCCCTCAAATGCTGATATAGTTTCATGGCACAGCAGCAGCAGTGTTCATTTGTCCAAACAATACTTAATGGTATACCTGTAACTACAATGGTTACTCCAATCTTTTAATTCATGGACAAGAAAGAGACTCCAAAAATTACCCTTTTTACATAGCATTGCTCCTATCGGGTTTTGTTATGAGGCAAGCAAATTGTTGTTAGCGTAACATCTAGGTGGAGTTGAGGAAAAATTGTCAAAAGTTTTGCTTAATGTATCTCCTTTAACTCTGAGATCTTTATTTTTATGCTGGATAGGAATCAAAGTTCTCTTTGGCCTGGGACTTCTCACAACTGACAACTCCTTATGCGATCAAAGAAAGTGGGTGTGGTTGAGCTTGATACTGCTCGTCATGTCATGTTCAGTATCTTGCCTTGTCATGCTGGAATTTTATTGAAAAGATATTTTCAAAGCTCCCCTAGACTCCAAACTCATCCCGATGTTGACAAGCTGCTTTTGGGACAATTGGTCGCGTAATAGTATCTGTAAGTGGATTTCAAATATCAATGCATTTGTAATTTTGTATTCTTCTTTCTTTTTATGCATGAATTGAATTTAAAAAATATCTAATTTTGCTGAATTTAACAGTGACATATTGGCGTTTGTGAATGCAGATAATTCTGTATGTAGAACCATATGCAAGTGCAAGGATCTATCTCTAGTATGTCTTTATCATTTCTCAATTTTATTTTGGTGCCCCTTTTCCCCCTTGCACTGAAGGATAAAGAACGTGGGTTTACAGGACGCTTGGTGGAGTACTTGATAATGATGAGTGATAACCTGTCAATGATGTTCCCAAATGCCTACATCTATTTGGCTGGAATGTCTTTCGATGCTCACAAAATATTTTCTTTTATAGCAACTCTTATTCCTCTTCCAACTGTTTGGCTTTGAGACTCAGTTTGCTCTCCTACCTCTTAGGTTTCGTGTCCTTGCTCCTTTTCTTGCAATATGATGCTTCAATTTATTTTGTTTTAGTTTACAGTTACACAATTAAGCCCCCAGCTGCTCATCTCTATAAACCATATCTTATTCAGCTGGTAGAATAGGAGCATCAATTTTAGCAGTGCTTTGCCTGTTAAGGGTTAGGGTGGCCCACAGATTTGGATCTCATGCACGTGGAACAGTTCTTGACCTTGCAAACCTGTCTGTTTCGGTTGGCATATATGGTTTCTGCTTCTTTGCTTCTCTGGCCATTTTGTTTTCTTCAAATATATGTTCTTTCATGAAAGAACCAACGCAATTTCCCTTGGTCATCATTGTCAGGTGACCTGAAATATCGTCTTTTTCTTCCTTTTGTACAACCAGGAAAATTTATGCAAGAATTCCATCAAGCGGTCTGATGGTCGCGTATTTCATTGAAGTCGGTGGACTGTTCACCAGATCTGGGATTAAATCTTTAGTTTCTAATATCTAATAATACTAACTTACTAACCATTACCTTTATAAAAAAAAAAAAAAAAGGAAAATTTATGCAAATCTAATTCCAATATTCCTCTGAAACATGGTCCCTGAGAAAAAACAGCTGTGCTATCTGCCACCATTCTGCAGCTTTCTGTTTTGTTGGTTAATGTACACTGCAGTGGACATCTGTGGATATCTGATATTTGGGAATTCCATTGAATCACAATTACTTTAAACATGCCAACACAACTTGTGGGTTCTAAAATCGAAGTTTGGACTATGGTTACTTGAAGAAAACTTCAATTACTGATAGAAACTGAGATAATTAATATTCAATTTTTTGGGCCCAGAGATAAATGTTTGGTGACAGCTCCATCTGCGTGTTACCTACGCATACTCCAGGTTTAATAATTAAATTTCAGGTAAGAATCCTTACTCCAACACTGTTCATAATATTTAAGAGAAAAGCTTAAATGCATATATTTTCTTGGTTCTGTTTCCCATCCAGATTGCAATCTGCACATTCACCATAATTATAGGGGCGGTGAGTGGTTGTGCCGGCACATATGCAGCACTTAAAAGAATAGCTGCGCAAATGGCTTGATCAAAAGAAAGGACGTAAGGATTTTCATTGGTTCTACCTCAATTTGGTGTCTGCAGAGATGATTGACGTAGATACCATACCTAAATTTTCCCTATACCAACAAACACTAACAATTCAATGACGTTCTAGCATGAAGAAAAAATAAATACCCATGGATTGAGACCTGTCCTGTGCTGAGTCCTAAATAGTTTCTGATATTGAAAGATCATCAATTGTTATGAAAAAGAACGATTAAACTCAACATACAAATCATAGGGCGATATATGAACAATTAATTCTTTTATAATCTATAT
>BPVZ01000024.1:1351136-1364597 GCA_020521535.1 Rubroshorea leprosula | reverse complement strand
TTATATTGATTTAATATACTTGAAGAAATTAATTTTTTATACTAATCTTAAAATTTAAACTTAAAATATAGTCTACTTAACAATACTTACTTGTTAATAAATTCAACTTCTGGAGTTTTACATTTCAATTATTTACAATGTTTTTTCTTAGTTTTTTTTTAGTTTACAAAAAATTAAAACATTAAATATCTAATCATAATCATAAGATAAATAAAATATAATGTTAGTCTCATTTAAATCCCATCCATCATATAATTGAGATTAAATATCATGCTTATAATGATATAATGCACTTATTTTCACTTTTCTCTCCTTATTTTATTTATTTTTCAGTTTAATGTATTTTTAAGACATGATCCAACTAACGTACCAAACCAAGTAGCTAGAAGTTTAAGAAAGTGTTTAAAAAAGTGGAATACCATTACATGTTAACATCAAAAGGCTGTTAGGAGTTGAACATTTCAGGAACAACCGACATTTAACAAACATAGGATGGCTTAAGGATGCCTTCCTTATCAAGCATCAAATGTTTTAACGTTGAAGGCTATCAGCTATCTTCCGTTTCCCTTTAGGCTTCAGTGCATGTTTGGTTTGAGGTCAGTTTACAAAAAAAGAACAGTTTGAAAGGTACCATATTGTAAGCTGTTAGCTTGTGTAATGATGTTTTATTGTGATATCATTACATCAATTTTTCCTTTTTTATATTTGGTAACATTAGGAAAAGTAGGCAAAAAGGTTTCCAAGTTTTTTTCACTTCAAATTGTGTGAAGAGCAAAAATAAGTTAAATAACTGATGATATTATGGGCTTATAAATACTGAAATAAATAACTCTAAATTATTTTGATAATAAAAGTGTTTTTTTATGAGTATAATAAAAATTGTTGTTAATAGCAAACATGTAATTAGAAAGCACCCATATGGTAGTGCTTTATTTTGTTGCTTAAGAAAAAAGTAAAAATTTATCAAAGGAAAATATTTTCAACATTTGAATCAACATTAAAAAATTTATTTAAAAAAATTCACAGATAATATTGATTTTTTTGTTAATGTTTTGGAAAATTCAAAAAGCAGAGTGCTTTTCTGTTTTAGAGAGAGAGAGATGTTAGGTGTTCATTTCTTTCTTTTATAGATAATATTGATATCAATATATCTTAATTTTTATCTTTTTTTTATTATGTGTTAATCTCAAAATTACACACTATCAAGATTGTTACTAAATCCAATTATTGGTTAATCTCAAGATGTGTCTTGCTTTAAAAAATGTAAAGACTTAAAGGGCTTTTTTCTTCTTTTTTTTTAAAGAAAAAAAAAGGGCATGTGTCAATGTAATGAGTAGTGGGGTCAATTTTTGATAACGGAAGGAGATAAAGGGCATTTGAATAAAACGAGAAACTTTAGCGGCACCGCATCATCTAGATGCCCGGAGCCGTGCGAGGTGCGACCAACCTCCAAATAAAATCGAGCTCCTCTCCTGCCATCGACAAAATAAATTATAATAAAAATTAATATATCCCCCCTTCCCGGAGACGCCGTCGTTCAGCGCCGGTGCCCTCCGTCCTCTCGCTGGAACATCCTAAGGAACCAAACTCAATGAAGAGAGGCTGCAGCTTTTCTTTCCACACGGCCGCCGTCTTTTCGGCTATCGCTTTCATATATTTCTCTACGATCTTCATTTTCATAGAGCGTTGGTTTGGTCTAATGTCTTCTCCAGGCATCATGAATGCCGTGGTGTTCACTGGCGTCGCCGGAATGTGCATTTTCAACTACGCCGGCGCCATCAGGAAGGATCCGGGTCGGGTCCTGTCGTCTTACGTTCCCGACATTGAAGATGCCCAAAATCCTGTCCACGAGATCAAACGCAAGGTATACGCAGATCTCAAACATCTGTAGCTAGATCTTTTTGCCTTTTCTGGTTAATGTAGCATGGTTTTGGTCTTGATTAATTCTTCTGGGAGATTCTGAGTGGTTTTTGGCAAACATTTTGATCATATCCTTTCTGTTTGTTTGATAATTGCAATTTTTTTTGTTAAATTAGGGAGAAGATAGTATCTATCAAGTGCTTAATGCGTGAATTGGCTTGTTTTGCTATAATTATTGCATTTGGGGAGCTAATCTGGAGTGGAGAAGATTAGCAGATTTTTGCATGTGAGAAAAGAAATGGTCCAGGAATTGTTCTTGTTTCTAAATTTGGTAAAATTAACTTAGAATGGAAGAAAATTGAGATTTGATATGATTGCTGTTGCTGTATTTAGTTGTTTCCATCCGAGGAACAATTTAAGTTCTTCTTTAAGGTATGGAAATAAAATTGGTTGAGGAAAATCTTTATCATAAGATTATAGTCTTGGATGATCTTTTATAGAAAATGACTAAACACTCACTGGCTAGTAAATTTTGGCAAGGGTCAGTTACCTCTGTTACGGTATCTCCTGCATTCATGGGTAGGATCAGTATATTTCTCATTTGGAAAATGTCTCTCAATATGACATCAAGCTATGAGTGTATTAATGACTGATGGCTTATTTCAATCATATATTCATAAAGATGGTTACTTTGCCTACCATAGACAGTTTCTTTAACTACTAGTCCTTTTCTTGTCGTCTTCTGGATCAACCCTTGTTGTCGTGTATCCTCTTTATTGTTCTTTCTATGCCAAATGGAAAACTTAAAGCACGTCCTGACATAACTGGTGGGCATGGTCGCCACATATGATCTCACCTATGGCAATGACTTTCACCCACAATGAGTATAAGAGCCTTTTTCCCTTGTTGAACAAGAAAGTAAGGTTCTCACCTATGCTTTAACTGTGGTAATCACAGATTCACAGGAATCTCTAGTTAAAATTAGTGAAGGCATATTACGCCCTTCAATGCCCAACCTGCTTAGCTTCTCACTCAAACTTGGGATCTGCATGTGCATTAATCATCCATCTAGAAAAGTTGATACACTTGATAATATTGATATTTCATATAAAATCAAACTCTTTTAGATGTTATTGCTCGTTAAGTGAATTCTGTGTTCAGCTGGTTTGATTTGATGGACTAGCTGAAACTGTAGAAGCAGTGAGTTCCATATTTGGATTGACATCAAGAGTCCATGTGACATAGCTAGATGCATTTCAATGGTATGAGACTATGAGTCATGAAAACTCAGTGAACAATGGATTTTTGGCTTTTGATGGTTCAGTTATGGGAGAAGTAGTTTGCACTATTATGAGTAGATTATAGAAAAGTAACCTGGTAAAGATTGGAACCCTGAAAAACTCTCTGCAGGTTCTTATGGTTCTATTGAGCAGTAGATTGTCTCGTTATAAATCAATTGTAGAAAAGTGTGTAAAGATTGCAAGCATCCTGATTCTAGGCATATTGCATCACCTGTGGATATGGTACAAAAGGAAACTGATAATCCAGTATATGGAATGTTTTGCCAGGGAGGGGACTTGAGATTTTGCCAAAAGTGTTCGCATTTTAAACCTCCACGTGCGCATCACTGCCGTGTTTGCAAAAGATGTGTTCTACGAATGGTATGCAAAATCTTTATTTTTGTTCCTTTCCCATGTTTAAAAATGCCCTGTATATTGAATTGAAGTAATGGCTCTTGATTGTAAGGACCATCATTGCATCTGGATAAATAATTGCGTCGGCCATGCCAACTATAAGATCTTCTTTGTCTTCATTGTTTTTGCTGTGATATCATGCATCTATTCTCTGGTAAGTTTTAACAAATACATTTTTACCAATGTTTTATACTTGTGTTATCCTAGTTATTTATATACTTCCTTATGCCATTATGAATGTATTCATTGTGGCATGTTCTTTCATTTATATCCCTTTAGCTCTTCGTTCTGTAATTCTACTTTATTGGACTGCCCTGACTGGATCCAGGTTCAGAAGGCTCAAGGCCTAAGCTCCTTTCTTTTCTGTTTTTAATAGCTTACTTCAATTTTCAGGTTTTGCTTGTTGGTAGCCTAACTAATGATTCCCAAAATGATGAGCAGCAAACTGCAGACTCTTTCAGAACAGTCTATGTAATGTTGATGAAACTTGCTTGATTTGAGTTAGAACTCTCTCTTTACTACTTTGAATTTGCTAGGTCCTCACCATATTAGTATTACTATTTTCAGGTTATTTCTGGATTGCTGCTAGTGCCCTTAACCATTACTTTAAGTGTTCTATTAGGTTGGCATATCTACCTCATTTTGCAGAATAAGACTACAATTGAGGTGATTAGAATTATTTCTGCTTAATTTTTTCACCATTATTATTGCTAATATGATTTCCAAATTTAGAGGATTATTTTGATAATTTTTGTCCAATTCTTGTTATAATGTTGGCAGTACCATGAAGGGGTAAGAGCTATGTGGCTTGCAGAGAAAGGAGGAAATGTGTACAAGCATCCATATGATCTTGGTACCTATGAGAATCTCACCATGGTACTTTCTATTATTCTCCTCTACTTTTCGCTTGGATGCGTAACATTTGGCTTTGATTGATGCTGGAATCCTTTTCATTTCACCCATATTGGTTTTAGCTTCTATCTTGGCTGCAACCTCCATCTGTCTGAACTTTTAATGGTTTTCAGCAAACCTAAGTTCAAACCTACTAGCTATGTTCATTTAATCATCTATCAGGCCAACACAGCCAAATGAAGCAACCAGTCATTTGGTTTAGTTTCAACCTAGTTTTCTGTAAATTCTCCTAGAAGGCCAGAGTGCACCTTCAAACCCTTGTTTCAACTGTTTCTATGTTATTGTTTCAGGTGCTAGGTCCAAATATCCTCTGCTGGTTATGCCCCACATCAACTCACATTGGTTCTGGTCTCCGATTCCGCACAACCTATGACAACATAGCTGGTGCATCAATAACAAAATGAAGTTTCAAGTCTCACTGCTTGTGGCATTGTCTTGGCAAATAACAAAAAATTTTAACTTTAAGTGAACTGATGGCTGCTGACGGCATGATACGGCAATTCCCTTTTAAGTTGTTCTAAGCTTGTAAGTGATCAGCTTGTTGTAATTTGGGAAGGGGAGAGACCACTGTGCACTTTAGCCTCAATGTGGACTCAGGTAGCTACCAAAGCTGTTCAGAGGCAATGATGTCGAACAGTGGAAGGGTCTTAGGCAAACCATCTTTTGAATTGGTGGGGGTTCTCAATCTTTTTTCTTTTCTAATTTTGTGGTGGGTTTTGGACAGTGATTGTAGGGACTTGCAAATAGGTGTGTAGTTAATGTATAAAAAGAGGGGATCAGAATACAAAGAGTAAGGTTAGAAGGGATACTGGAAAGGGCTGCAAACAGAAGTGTGGATCACTCGTGTAAATTAAGGCGTTGTAAAGTCTTTGTTGTAACTTGAAACCCAAACAAATGCATCAAATTTGAGATCTTTCACCCTTTTTTTCCCAGTGGAATAAACTTAAATTCTGTTTTTTTTTTTCGGCGAAAATGAAGTCTTCCTAATTAGTTTTGTATTCCTGGAGAAGAAATTGAAATTTAAGAGCTTTTTTTTTTCTGCTTGTGTGTGGGCAATTTTTCTTTGGGAATAGGGGAAAGGGGACAGGTGGAGCTCAAAAACGAGCGCTTGTGCCACCGCCCTTTGAAGGTGATCCAACCATTCTACCCAGTTCTTAGTTCTTACCCAAAAAAAAAAAACCTATTCCACCCAGTGGTAGGCTTCATGACCGGTTTATATGGTCTGGTTAAGATTTTAATGTTCCAACTTGAAATTTAATATTAGGTTTGTTGATTTGGTGTAACTAAAAAAATTATAATTTTTTAAATGTTAACTCCATTGTTAGAACCTAAGTTCTAAGCTACAAAATATCATTGACTTCTTTTTTTTTACTTCTCCTTTCCAAAATAACAGTTATTCTCTCATTTTGAATTTATTTTAAATTAATTTTTTTATTTTTAAAATAAATAAATATTTTTCTTCCTATCTTAATTCTATCATTATACATTCACTTTAATTAATCATCTAATCACAAAAAATTTATCTTTTTCTTTTATTTCTTTCTAAGGGTATTATATATAAATACAAAGTGTTCCTAAATCCTTAAATTGAAAAAAATAAAAAAAATAATTATTATTATTTTAAAACAAAAAAGTACATTTGAAATTAATTATTTGACATGAAAAAAGTTTAAACTATTGAGTCTTGACTTTAATTTTAAATTAAAATTTTTACATTCATAAAAAAAATTAATTTTTTTAATATTTTTAATATCAAAATTAACTATAAACATTCATAAAAAAAAATTGATTTTTTAAAATATTTTTAATATCATAATTAACTATAAAATTATTAAAATTTTTATTCTATATTAATTTATTTAAAAATTTTTAATTTTTTTTTTCATTATTGTTCTTCACATTTGAAGAGGAGGATTGAAATTCTGTACATATCAATTGGGTCAAGTTGATAATAATATTTGTTCGGTCAATTCAGCTTAGCTTTTGGTACCTATTTTATGCCATTTAAGGAATGAAAACTCTAAGACTTAAAATCATTTACTTTTGACCCTCAAAAGAGACAAAAGAAAAATCTAAATATTAACACAATGAAAGCGTAAAAGAGCAGTGCCAAGGGTAGTCGCCCTTCAACACTCAACTCCACCACTCTCCCTTTTTCTTTTTGACACGTAACAATAGACTGAACATTAAAACTGGCAACCGATTGCAAACCATTTTTTTCTTTTTCATTTTCTTTCTCATTTGCCATTGCTGCCCTCTCTCACCCCAAAGCCTCTGTGCTCCACGTTATTTAATATTATTGTTAGATTTTTAAGGTGTTAAAATGCTTTTTAAAAAATCTTTATCTAATTTGTATTTGTATATTAATTATTATTAAAAAATATATAAAAATTATAATTAATTTTATTATTAGTGTCACATGAATCATTTAATTGAATAATTATTTAAATATAAATTAATTTTTATTTTTAATAATAATTATAAAAAAATATAATAATCATACACTTAACCTATTAGAAAGATACTTTAAAAAATTTGAAAAAGAGTCTTGTAAGTTAGTCTATAGATCTGCTCCACTGTCATCTCCTTTGGTACTTTTGTTCCTTCAATTTCCTTTTCCAGCGTTTTATGAAGATTAATTCAAGATGATGTAAGTTTACTCTTATTAAATTTTTTATTTGTTTAAACTTTAAATTATTTATTTTATATAAAATTTAAAACACTAATTAAAAACTTTACAAGCATTTGACTTTTTTGACTCAATAGTTATAAATCATGTTGTAGATATACTTTTAACCCAATAATTAGGTTTCATATGTCCAACTTCCAAAGTTGTTTCACAAGGTCACTAATTTTTAAATTCAATTTTCCCTTAAGTAGAATAAGGAACAAATTTAACAAACTTCAAGTTCAAGTGAAAAAATTTCAACTTAACCTAAATCATAAAACTTACAAATCAAGTTAAAATAAACAAAACCCATCAAAGCAATCAAAAAAGAATGAGCTATACTCATATAAAAACAATAAAAATACTTTCATAATATCTTATTTCATGATTGAGATTAAAAAACTCTTTATCACTTATCCTTTCACCTTTATAACACAAAAAAGTATAGAATTGAAAATATATATATATAATGGTTAATAAGTTATGGGGATTGAAATAAAATCGTATGTTCTCAAATCGAAGAATTCAGATTTGGTTATTTGATCTATTGTCTGACAAAGAGGAGAAAAGGAAAACAATAAGAGGGATAGAGAAAAAAAGAGAAGGAGAAGAGTTGAAAAAGGCAGCGGGCAAAGAGCAAAAGTACAAGGAGACGGGACCGACTATAATCGGTATCCGGTTTTAATGTTTAGTCTTTTGCTACGTGGAAAAAAAAAAAAAATTAAGGGAGAGTGGTAAAGCGAGTGCTGAAGGGCGATTGTCCTTAGAACTTCTCAAGCGCAAAATTACGGAAGTGAGCCCTCACACAAACAACGAGCCTCGTCTCGTGCCACCATCTTTCCTCCAATCTCACTTACGCGCTCTCTATGAATTCATATCCCTCACGCTCGACATTAAAGCGAGAGTGGTGATGCTCAATTGGCTCGTGTTTTACACCGTCGACACAGTACATTCGAGTTCATTTTCAACTCCCCAAATCAAGGCACCGCTATTTTTATTCCCGGATATCCGCGAAGGGAAAAATGTACTCTGGCTCTTGTGTCCTCCAAAGTTTAAGTCTTCTCCGTCTTGAAATGGAAGTTGATAACCAGAACCCATCTGCAATTAGAAGGTTTGGTTTTCTGGGTTTTTAATTTCCTTATTGAATCATGTTTTTAATGATTTCTAGCTCATTAATTTCTTGGGTTCATCAGTTAGTTAATTGCTTTTCCAATTGATTTTAAACTGACTTTTGGAAGTTAAATTGTACTTAATCTTATACATGGGTGCTTGATTAAGATTCTGAGCATCAGTTTACTGTTGAATTTATGGACTTTGGATTTTGGGTATTAATGGTTTTAGTCAGTTGTTGGATTCAGCAGTTACTAGAACTGGGTATGCTTCTTCTTTGGGGGTGTTGGATTTTGTTTGTATAGGGTATTTGAGGTGAGTGAATTAAGTTGCTATCTTTGTAGGAAAAGCAGTGTATGATTCTGTCTCTTGTTGCTGTTTAGTGCATAAAAGTTGAATTTTAAGGATTAGTTGATTAACAATCGCATTCTTGGACTAAATTTCTATGTTTTAAAACAAAATTGTGATTTTTAGCTCTGATTTTGAAACTGATAGTTGAGCCAAAGTGGCAAGAGGAAGTTTCTATCTTTCTATTTTTGGGTTTTGCCAGGAATAATGTAGATAGTTTAGTGGCTTTAAAAATGGCCCTTTACCTCTACTGTTTGGATAAATATCTTTGAGCTGGTCAGCCTCTTACTGTCCATGCCTCCTTGCCCTTCCCCCATCCCTAATTTTTCAGGTTGCTTGCCAACAAAGCACTTGTTGCAGACTTGAACAGAAAGAGAAAACTGCATGCCGAGCAGTTGGGCTTGCCTATATCAAAGCATCAATGTGGAAATGGAAACTTATTGTCTAAGCCTCATTCTACGTTTCATGGGAACCTAGAAATAGAGGATTCCAGTTCATGTACTACCAAAGTTAAAGCTGAGGGAGGGGCTATTGATGATGGATCAGAAAGTGGTTCTGCAAAAGATAGCAATAGTTTTGGTGGAGGTTATGATTCTGTGATATCTGTGCATGCTGGAGCTAAATTTGAAGCTGATAATGTTAAAATTTCCCAATATGACAGAGCTTCTTCCTCGGCTTCTGGTTGGGGATCCAGCTCCCTTGATTCCTGTTGTTCTTCAGATGGCAGGACAATAATTGAAAGGAATATTGATGAAGACCAAGAAATGTCTTCTGCTGCACCTGGAGAGCTTGAACCTGCTAATCTTGCTGATATTCTAAATAGAGCTGAGAATCTTGATGAGGCCCTTTTAGAATATGAAAGCCATATTGATTACATTTACTCTGGACATGGAAATTACATCATTGAGCAATATCAAGACAAGGAAATTGAAGAAATCCCACAGACCAGTCATGCAAATGCAAATGCTTACATCCTTTCGTCTGGTCGTTGGACTGTTAACCAAGGTACAAATACATTAATTGTTAACATTAGAAACTGAAATCAACATGAGACATGTTGTTTGCATGTATTAGGAAATTAAGTTATTGCATCATCCTTCTATCCTTTCCCCTTCCTCATGTGAATATCTATCATTTGAGTATTATTAGATGTACTAAGAGGATTAATTTACCCATTGTTTTGATGCAGGGGCTCAACAAAGCACTCGGAAACCAACTATTGATCAAGAATTTGAGCATTACTTTTCCACACTTATGCTGTAGAGAAGACCACTTCAATGTGAACTTCTGTAGATATTGTTGAATTAATGTGACTCATCATAAAAGTGAAAATATGGAAAACTCAACAAGACATGAGGTAACTCTTTTAACTTTTCATTTTTAATTTCCCCTTCCTATCTCCAGATGAAATTAGGTTTTGGACTGTCAGTTGTACAATCATAATTGTGGTAATTAATTGTGCTATAGCTTTGTCAATCTTCATAAAAATTATCATCTCTAGAGCTTGAGACTCCAAGTTGGACGTCTTAGGTTCAATCCTCTAGATATGAGGTTATTCCTTCCTTTATAATTCTTCATCAGAAGTGTCATTTATTATTGGATGCTTAATGCTTTCCCATTTCATTCTGCTTGCATACTTTGTTCATTGAGGATGGGTACTTTAGAAGTTATTAAACTGTTGACTGTCGTTTTCTTGCTAGCATATTGGAGACCTCATTTTGTCAGTTCATCATCCATATTTTAATTAACTACCTTTTCGTGCAAATTAGGTGAAAGTGATTAAAATACGAAATAAACTTTAGTTAGAAGCAAAATTAATGACCATTAACATATGATATGATTAATTAAATAAATATTCAATATGCGTCCACCTTGTTTTATTTAATTCATACAAGCAACCTCTGTTCACAGTAACTGAAAAATTATTCTGGCGAACTTACAAATGCGAAACACAATTTTTTTTATAATCCTTCCTGCACTTAAAAAGCTTTAGTTCAGGATTGAAAATGACAAAAATACTCGTAATGAATCAGAGATACATTCAGATTCATTAATGGTGTTTTTGTGTTTTTCTACCCTGAACTAATGTTTTTTTAAGTGCAGGAAAGATTGAAAAACAGCATTCCAAAACAAATGCCTTTGATTTCTTCCTTCGACTCTTATGTGAAGTTATAATTGCAAAAGGGTAATGGATAAGGTCACACCAAACTCGAAGGTCAGCACTTTGGAAGATCAGACGGTGGTGGCAGTAACTTCTGGTTTGGCTGTGGTCCATCCAACACTATCCATGCCATCTTCAATCCCCAGCTCGTGTGTACTTCGAGATGGCAGTGCATAAACCACACCCCTGTTAACCAAATCAACATGATATTCTTAATCAGAATCAAATTTAATGTTAATATAGGATCTTGGAAAAGAGTGTTTTTCTCGTATGATGTTTCACCTGGGTTGTCGGCTAGGAACCGAAGGGCGACCCAGCCACCGGAAGGAACTCCGATGGTATTCCTCTCAACTGGATCAACAAGATTGAAGTTTGCTGGATCCTTATTTGGATCGTAGTTGCCAGAACCTTGGCCAACGACGAAGAAATTAAACCCATGTAGATGCAGAGGGTGGCTCTCGATACCCAAAATGCTGGTTTCCTGCAACACCAGCTCCACGCTTGTGTTATATGGCAGCACCACCGTGCGCGTGCCATTGCTCACATTCGTATTGTTCGGTGGCGTGCCGGTGTAGTTGAACGGCACCGGTGGGTTGTTCGGAAAATCTGTGGTGTAGACTCCATTTGACTGCCCGAAGAAGTAGGCTTGGATAATAGCTACCGACGGAAGCGTAAACGACACGTTATTTACCGACGCCATGAACATGGTCCCGTTGGGTCCTTGGCAGGTTGTGTTTTGCGGGCACGGCCTCGTTCCAAGTCCTACAGTGAAAAAGAATTTCCTATCCACTCTTTGGGGAACATTAGCGGGGAATTTCGAATTGGCCAAGCTACGAAGTTTCTTTGTAAAATTCGTAACGGAATTGGTGTCATTGATCGGAGGGAGGGTTGGTTTGAACAGAGGAAGCTGCTTAATATGTGAGTTGTGGCCGAGAGGATGTTCGTATTCGAGAATCCCGGCCGTGGTGGTGTTGTCAAAGGTGCCTTGGCCGGTGAAATAGGGCCTGGCGGCCATGAGGAAGGTGGCACTGGGGAAATAGGGTTTGGTCTTGAGGAGTACGTTGGTGGTCTGGCCTGGTGTGATGACGAGTTTGTCTGTCTCAAAAGGCTTGACATAGACGGCGTCTACCTCCACCACCGTGAGGGTGTGGTTGGCGATGCTGAAGAAGAGCTCATCGTTGAGTGCAGCGTTGATTAATCGTAGAAGATACGTCTTTCCTGGCTTCACCTTCAGCTTATATGTGTCTGCAACATTGTTCGAATATTACAACGGTCATAGAACTTAAAACTTCTATAAGTTAGAGGTTTTGGGTTTGAATCACTACTAGAGAGTCCATAATTAAATGTATGGACAAGCTGAATTGTGTACCTTTTGAAGAACAGTTGTAAAGCGGACCAGGGAAGCTATTGATGGTGTAAGCATCGGAGATGTTGGGGCCTCCTCCTGTCTGGAGAGCTTGGCTGATGATAGCTTCTGGGTCTACATTAAACCATTCCGCTGCAATAAAACCAAATCCATTGAAATTTCCTTTGATTAATTAGTGTTACAACATAGGTTAATTATTCTTTATTATGTTAATTTATGTGATTACCAAAGATAATTGGGACTTCCTTGTAGGGTTTCTGAAATGGGTATGATGCATTTTTTGCGGGGAGAATGATCAAGGGTCCGTGAATAGATACTCGTAACCATGAAATATGAGCATGGTACCACAGAGTTCCTCTTTGTCCTGTGATTGTGAAGTTGTAAATGTATGATTGGTTTGTCTGAATTGGACATTGTGTTATGTAAGAAGGCCCATCAGCCCAAGCAGTTCTTAGTTGCCTAATTCCATGCCTGTAAAAACAGATTAAACCCCCAATAAACCTTAATCATCTCAGTATAATTGCTAGTAATTTTGGATTATTAAGAGTTAATCAATCCATACCAGTGAATGCTAACGTTTGCTGCAATATGATTAACCACCTTAATCAGCACTGTGTCACCTTCCCTTGCCACCACCCGAGGCCCCGGCCACTTTCCGTTTACAGTCAAAATGCTCCTTGAATTGCATAACCTCGTAACATTATGATGCTTAATCTTGAATTAAGGAACAAGAAATTAAAAAGAAAACTTGATTAGTATACAACATAAACAAACATATATAAAACAGATTAGTACAATTATTCTTGCATGTTCATACATTGAAGGTGTAGTGCCTTGTTATACCGGCTGCAAACTCCGGCAATATCAGAGCAAGACAAATGTAAAGAAGAGCTGCCACTGAAGCAAAAGAGCTCCTCATTTTCCAGCGAAAACTTTGGTTTAAGAGTAATGGTGCGGAGGGTACAGGGTGTGGCATGCAAGTGATGTAATATATAGTGGGGAGATTAGGTAACAGAATGTGATTTCACGGACGTGCACGTCCTATGCTACGTTGGTCAGCCTTTGGTCGAGCTGAATTTTAGAGTGTTGATAAAGTAAGAACTCTCACTAACATTAATACAAATAAAACCTTCATTTTTAGAATCACTTGCATTTATTGGTAATTTAAGTACAACCGCAGACCACAAACCCCGTTGTACCAAACGGTGAAATTAATTTTCATTTTTCTTTTAAAATCAATAAAGATAAGATGAATGAGTCTAATAGTTTATTTTTGAATCTTAATATTTATTAGATTTGAAAATTTGCTCATTTTCTCATAGTTCTTTATGTTTAAAAAAAA
>BPVZ01000024.1:1306346-1318561 GCA_020521535.1 Rubroshorea leprosula | reverse complement strand
ACATAAATCACGAATTATGATTTTATGTATAAACTACTTTAAATTTAGACAAAAGAAAAGTTATCATATATGTTTTATGCTTTTATATATATTAAAAATAGTAATGTTTAAGTGCAACGAATCATTTCATGAATTTTTATTCTCATAAATACCTCCACACGTACAGCCTATATTTGGGGTCTCAAGTTCAATAGTTCATCATTCAATGAATTTAGGCTCCAATTTCTTCCTTTGCCAAAATGAGACAAGGGAAGTTTTGCCTTTCCCACATTTTTCATCTTTTTTGGAGAGTAAAATGTAGCAAATTTCAGTTTCAATGTATCATACGCAGTTTTTTTTTTTTCCCTGTTTAGCATAGTTTGATTAAAGACAAAGTTATATCTATATTAGAATTAAAAATTTTATAAAAAAAATATTTTACTATTAATCTCTTTAAGAAATCAAACATTAATAAATAAAATGAAAATCTAACTTTCTAACCAATTAAATCATAACTCGTTTAGTAATTTATATCATGGATGCAAAACTAGCAAGTAATTCATTATTTCCATTTCATTTCATTTTCAACAATGGGCCTTGCCTGTTGCCTGCCTCGCCCAATCGCAGAAAATTTTCCGAATCACTGGGCCGACCCAATTGTTACTTGGTGAGTATGGGCTGAGGCGAAATAACCAGCGCGTGGGGTAGTGAGCGTGGGAATATCCACATCCGAAGCAGAGATAAGGTAGTGTCGGGATCCAAACAGGATAAGAAAATCGAAAAAATATTAATAAATTTCCTTCCTGAAATAACGGCTAAGACACTGCACAGCTGATTACTTCGTCTCCTTCGCTGCTTCACCGGATTTTGCTGCTGTCGTCGGCGGTCGGATGAAAGCCGGTCAAACCAGCTCCTGATCGATGGCTGCGCTAACACGTCTCTCATTGGTCTTCTCCGCTGCTCCTCCTCCGTCAAGTCAGCGTCACAACTGCGGCTGCGTGGCATTATCAATTTCAATACCCCTGGCTAGAAAACTTCCAGATTCTTCTACCCTATCTTCTCGTTGTTCTTCCTCCTTTTCAGTTCCGTCGCAATTCAGAAACAACAAGGGTTTCAGGAGAGCGAGAGTTGTGTCTGCATCAACGGCGGGTTTGCCTCCAAGTACAGTACTTGTCACCGGCGCCGGTGGCAGAACAGGTTGTCACTTTCTCCGTCCCTCATTCTCGATTTGTTACTTTGGAATGGCGGGTTTCAATTTCCCCTGTAACAGTGAGTATACTGGTTGGGGTTTTCAGGTCAGATAGTTTATAGGAAATTAAAGGAGAGGTCAGACCAATTTGTTGCAAGAGGTCTGGTTAGAACTGAAGAAAGCAAGGAGAAAATTGGGGCAGCAGATGATGTTTTTGTTGGGGATATAAGGGATGCAGCCAGCGTTATTCCTGTCATCCAAGGGATTGATGCTCTAATTATTCTTACAAGTGCTGTGCCAAAGATGAAACCTGGTTTAGATCCATCTAAAGGAGAAAGGCCGGAGTTTTATTTTGAAGATGGGGCATATCCAGAGCAGGTGAATCTTTTAAGTTATGACCATAGAATTGCCTGTTTCATTTTCTTTAACTATACATTGTTCTTATGAATGGGATTTTCATTTCTTAGGTTGATTGGATTGGTCAGAAAAATCAAATAGATGCTGGTAGGTTTTTTAATCTAAGTTGTTTCATTGTGATATTTAGTTTAATATGTGTTTTATTGAATCAAATTTTCCACCTGAACAGCTAAGGCTGCTGAAGTGAAGCAAATTGTGTTGGTTGGGTCCATGGGTGGAACTAATCCTAATAACCCATTAAACAGCATTGGAAATGGGAATATTTTGGTTAGCATATATCTTTTTTGCCTTTTGGTTCTTATTTTCGTTGTCTATAATCAAGAGACAAACGCAAACGTACTGCAAAAGACTATATTATGCTTGTTGTGTTTACAGGTTTGGAAGAGAAAAGCTGAGCAGTATTTGGCCGACTCTGGCATTCCATACACAATTATCAGGTGGATTGATTCCAATGTTTGCTTTCCTTTGTGCTTCTTGCATCCCTTTTAGAATTGTTTAAAGAGGATGTCTGATTAGGTTCTTTGGATAGGTTTCCGCCATGGTTTTTGAAAAGGATAAAAAATGGAGACTAACTTGGGCAGAAGTAAAGGCCGACTACATGTGTTAAAATACTGATAAATCCACTGCAGATTTTTCTTCATTGCAACCTTATTAAATGGTTTTTAAAAACTTCTGCATTGTCATTTCTCAAGCATTTGGAGCCTGGTAATATGTATTCTGTAACTTTTGCTTGTTTGCATTAGTCATAACTCATAAGTTAGTTTCACATTTGCATGTATTTGTGTTTCCTTCTCAAATCCTTAGTTGAGTATATGTGGATGAATATTGTATTACAGGTCCATATTTTCTCAGTTTCAATATTGATTCTTGATATTTATAAGTAGTGGCTTTTCCATGAATGATTAATGACTATATTCTGAGTCTTGTAACATATTTTACGGCTACCTTCTAATCATTGAGATGCTGGTTCATCCTGTATCCTCCCTGTTTTACGAGGGATTGCATTACTCCCTTTGTCTAACTTTCCTGTTGACATAACCTCTGTGGCTGATTAGGGCTGGAGGACTGCAAGATAAAGAAGGTGGCATCAGAGAATTACTCATTGGGAAAGACGATGAACTTCTTCAGACAGAAACGAGAACAATTGCCAGGGCTGATGTTGCAGAAGTCTGCATACAGGTATTGCTTACACACATTCATAGTTTGAAACAATAGAACAGATTCTGCATCATCTTCAGTTGGTGACCGTATTCATGTTTTCTCTCTCGTTTTTGAGCAGGCATTACACTATGAGGAGGCAAAATTCAAGGCATTTGATTTGTCTTCAAAACCTGAGGGAACAGGCACCCCAACGAAGGATTTCAAGGCTCTCTTCCCCCAAATCACTACTCGTTTTTGATAGTCAAATGCCATTACCTCTTATCTAGGACTATCATTGTTCTTCAAGTTTTTGAAGAGTATTAACAGCTCAACAGTCCCGGCCTTGGCCTCCTTGTAACAATCAGCTCACCTGTATTTCTTCTGCTCGTGGAGTCCAAGATGATGAAGTTAGAATTAAACGTTATTTTCTGATGAGATTTGCAGAATGAATTATTGTATGGATATTAGTTGAATGCAGTGGCTGCTTTTTTTTTTTTCCTTTGATCTAATTTGAGCTGCTTGATAATGACAATTATCTCTTGTTCCTTAACCTCGCTTGCATGTTGCTTGCCTACTTTTAGACGGAATTTGGCCGTCAAACTGCTTTCTTCTCTGAAGTTTTTTAAACTTTTCTCTTTAGAAGTTTGTTTATATATTTTTATATATTAATACTACAATAAAATGAGAGTACAAGTGATATCTTTATTTTTTATTTTTTTAATATAATTCTTAATTTATAAATTTTTATTTCCATACTTTTAAAAAAAATTTGTTCTTAACTTTTTTTATATAAAACTTATTTGATAATTTTTTATTAATTTTTCATTAAATATAAAAAAAATTAATCACTCAACAACATTTTAATAAAATTTCATTACAAAATTTATTAATTTTTTATATAGTATTTTTTAATAAATTTTTTAATAAATTTTTTTAGTACTATTAACCCATTAACCAAACAAATTATAATTTAATTAAAAATATTATCACTAAATCACCTCAATCTTGGTAAATTGTTGATATGCTGTAGTGTAGTATCGGAAATTTTGTTTGTAGAATCCTCACAAGTGAACTCACCAACATTTTTTTTACCAACGCTTGTTTTTCTTCGTTAAAAATTGTGGTGAAAAGGAAATATGAAAAACGATGTCGTCTTTTCTCCATTCTACAGTCTTTTTCCGCCGTTAATACCAGAAAACGGGTCCAGAAAGAAACGCAGCGACGCAGTAATGGCGATCGTTAACTCCCTTAACTGCCACAAGCCCTTCTCTGCTTCTGCTCATCCCCAAAACCCTAATTTCAGTTCCATCAAATTTCACCCCCAAAACCAGAGACAAGTTTCCACCTTCTACGTTCCCGCCAAAACCATCAGCCGCCGCCGTCGTCGTCTCGCCATTAATGGGTGCCTCAAAGACTCGGAAGAAAACACCGCCGTTCAAGGTCCTTACTTCCCTAATTGTGAGTTTGATTATCAATATAATATAACAGTTAGTCTGACTGCTATGTGCTTCATCAGGTAAGGAAGTAGACAATTTAGGCGTTAGGGCTGCATTGTCTATGCTAAGATTCTACAAAAGTAAGTATGATTACCCTTTTCTATATCTCCCCAATTATTGAAGCTAAAAGCAAATTATTGACTAATTTTCTGATGAATTATGGAAAAGGGGAGATCTCTCCAATTATTCCCAAGAGTTGCAGATATGTACCAACATGTAGTGAGTATTCCATGGAGGCTTATAAGAAGTATGGAGTTGTAAAGGGAACCATTTTGACAGCTTGGCGTCTCTGCCGTTGCAATCCTCTTGGTAATTCAAAATGTCTCTTCTTTAACAATTTATTTCCACTTGTTAGATATGTTTTATTTTTCAATTGGAATGTATATGTTTTCCATGTTTAGTATTTAGTAATTTTCCATTTCCTAGGTGGGTCTGGATTTGATCCTCCGCGGTGGTTTGATGAGAAGAGTCCTCTTGAAGAATGAGAGATTTTATAATTTGGTTCCTCTGAGGTATTGGGTAAAATTTTTTCTTTTTCTCTTTTTTTTTTTTTTTAATGTAAGAGTTAATACTTTCTGGTCTAATTTCATCCTTGTAAAATCATCTGAAATCCAAAGGTTCTATCTTTATATCTTTCTCTGTTATAATTTTTTGTGCAACATGGTACATATTTTGAATTAGAATATCAAGTTCTAAGTTGGATTGCAGACTCTATCCGCATTTTTTTGCATTTGGGCCTAACATAAACTACTCTATTTGGTGTATTCTTTTTTCCCCTTGTAACCTCATGTCAATAGCATAGAATGAAAAAGTAAGGAGCAGTTGAAAAGGGGATGACAAGTACCTGTTGCATATTGAAAATTGAAAGTTGCAAAAGTTGTAGTGGTTGGCCTAAAATATTGCTTTTAACATTCTGTAAATGGAGGGCATGCATGGCTTTTTTTATTATGTTTTTTTGTTTGCAGTGGACCATTGGCCATCCCCATCCCATGTCCTGTTCTCAAAATTCAGATCTATTCCCTATTGGCTTACCTGGTTTAACAATGTTTTCAACGAAAGCTTGACAAAAGCAATAAGATTTCATCTTTTGGTTATGTTTCCAAACTTACGGCTGAGGTGATTGAACAGAAACAGGCCTATTCCTTGAATTGGATGCACTTTCACTGTCTGAATTCTTACGTATAACCTTGTCCAATAATGCTGAAAATTTTTGTTAGAGCCAGTAACAATCATTGGATCTTTGTAAACAGTGATTTTTATCTTTGTCATTCTTCTTGAAGTTGAAGCTGAAAAAGTTTAAAAGTAAATGCTTTCATTCCACGCAGACATGACCATAAACCTAGTCCTTGTGCTTGAAAATTTTGCTCTTTGCTTACGAAACATTATGGTTATTTTGTTTGTTGGAGGCTTTTGGGAAAACATTGTGAACTGCGTTGACAAGTAGCTACTAGAAGTTACTAAAGATATTGTAACAAAATAATCATTGTCAACATTGTAGATTGTGTTGACAAGTAGCTACTAGAAGTTAATACAACCACAATTCCCTTAATCTAGGAGGTTTTGTGTCTAATCTCTTTCCTTTCAAATGATAAAATAAGAGATACCTCTATGCTTGCTAGGAAGGAAATTTTTATCCTTGAGAGTACACAGTTTATAAAGTGGTCCATCAATGTGGATGCTATTTACTATCAGTTAAGCTTAAGCATCAGTTCATATTCTTGTTAGCATAAAACAATTGTATATCCTTCTTGATCAATGCAAATGGTGAAACGATCATGAAAAGATGTTACAAAATTCAGTCCGTTGACTTTAGTCAGTTATTTTTTTTCTTTAATAATTATGAACATGTCTTGTTCTTAGTTACATATGGAGACTTTACTGCTGCACATGGGAATGGATCTCTTGTAAGATTTTTGCGTAGATGAAGGCCAAACAGAGAGTTACACTAATCTTTTCTGCATAAATTGGTACAAGAGAAGCAGGATTGAATTAAATTTGTCCTCATGAGATTTGATCTCTTTTCCACATGTATTTCCACATGTATCTCCAGTTCTAGCTGCCACTGAAACTTTTTATGTATCTCAAAAATCATCTGCCGTTGGTGCTATTTTTCTTTCAATTCTCATGCATAATTTCAGATGTGGAGTGAATTAGTGATTCTTAAATTAATGCTGCATCAGTATCTTGTATTTGCAGAATCAGCTGGCAATGCAGTTTCTTAATGGGAATGCATAATTCTTACGACGTTGGATGCACAAGTATCAGGCAATCTTATTTTAACAGGGTGTTGACGGGGAACTTTATGGCCACCATCATTATTGTTATGATCACTAAAATTGTAAAAAATTATCTTTAAAAATATTAGTTTTATTTAATTTAATTAATAATTATTAATAATTATAGTTATTAATAAATAAGTAATAAAACAGTTAATATTTATTAGTATTAAATTAAAATTAATTAATAAATTAATATTTTTAGATGCCATTCAACAAGTAAAAAAACTAAAATTTTGATATTTTTAACAATTTTCATGATAACAATAACCAAAACCATGTTGAGGCACTATGTATATCAGTAGAAAGCTACACATTTCAACCCAGATTAATTATGTGACAATTGACAAGCTTTTTTTATTTTGGATATCAACAAACGGCCAGTAATGAAACAGGATTATCATTTTTCCTGAGGCTTAACGTTGGACTTAGTTGAATCCAATTGTTTCTTCAACTCATTCATTTATGTGTAAACAGACTCCATGGATTGACTTTTCCAGATTTTTGGCCGAGCTAATTTCATGGGCAACTACAAACAAAAGCTCCACCTCCCAAAGATTAATTGAATGTAAAAGATTATGTCTTTATCTGTACGAAATCTCATCACACTTTGTTTTCAATTTGTGGTTGACACTGGATAATTTTAGTCAAAATTACATTGATTTTACATTTTAAAAGAATAAATATGCCAATTAGAATAAGATACCTCTTATTCTAATGAGGTATCTTATTCTAATGATGCTAGCAAACAGGAAAGACAAAAGGAAATGACCCTTCCTGGACCTCCATGATTAACTATCTTGAGTATCTTATAATCTTCAGAAAGTCTAGCTCCCAACAAAAACTATATTTACTTCGATTAATGCATGTTGCTGGTTCGTCGGCGATGGTTTTCATTGGTTTCATGGTTGTTAAAAGATTAAAAACTCAAGATGGTCCCTAAAACCAGAAAGGATTTCCGGGACCAGAGAAGATGAAGAAAAAACAATGAAGTTTTGGGAGAATCCATAACAATCTGCTTGAAAAGAAGATTTACAATATAAGAATAGTTCACTTTATTAATCATATAGTATGAACTCAGAAATATCAATGAGAGAGAGTGTAGGCCAGACATTGATAAAATTGAGTCCAGCCAACATGCTTCTGATAATAACCAGGAATAGTGAATGATCTTGCCTGTAAGAGTCTTCTAACAGAAACCTAAGCAACTTCTTGTTTATGGCATACATTCCTCAACAGTCAGCAGTCACTATCTGCCGATATTCAAGACACCATAATCAGTGGCCTGAAGACTTGTTTTTTGCTAGCAGTAAGTATAGTAACAAGATAAATAGTGTAGGAGAACAATAAACATAGGGCATTACCTTAGGTCCTTAAATTATTCCTGCTGCCAGAGCACCTATGATTGAACAGGCAGTTGATGATAATACCACATTCAAGCTCTCTATGCTGGCCTCCAGATGGAAATGGCATGTAGAATCCTTCCTTTCCATCCTTGTATGAGCCACCGGCCATCTTCATCAATCATGAAATCCTTGTGGTAGTAAGAACTCACTCTATCTGTTGCCTCTTTAACTATACTCCGGTCAAATGGGAGCTGTACAAACCCAGCCCTCTGATTACGGGCGCGCCACTGCTTATATGTCTCTGGCCTCTCTGTTCTCTCCCAACCTTCACAAGCTACTATGTTCAAGGCTTCCCTCCCAAGGAGTTCTTTCTCAATCAGCGTTCTTTCAGGATAATCGCGGGGTACAATGGTTTCAAGCATATCAAACAGTGAAGAGAAGTGAAACAGAGCCTCTCGGAATCGTGTAACGAAAAAGGGAGCATTGTAGGCCCCATTGACAACCCCATGGATGAAAATATGGGGATTGATCTGCCTTATCAGATTGAGCACAATGGTTCTAGGACTGTTTGCTGCTACAGATTCATCAAGCAGGTTCTTACCACGATACAAACAATTAACAGCGATTAGTTCGTCCCTGTCAATCTTGAGTTCCTCAATTTTAATGGCATCCCATCTCTTTGCTATAGCATTGTATTCAAATGGCACCTTGAACTCTTCAGCATAAGCTGCTAAGCGACGTCCTGTTTCTTCAACCCGCTCAGCTGGCCTAAAGCCAGGCTGAGGAAATTCGATTCCTGTAATCCTGAGCTTTGGTGGTCCGCCCTTTCTCATAGAGAGCCTCTGAATAAGGGTAGGCCATTGGAAACCATAGAGAATACCAAAATCTATAACATGAAGCCTCATTGAAGTATCTACTGTGATCTTTATTGTCTTGTTTGCAATAAAATTAGAAACCCTTCTAAAAGGGCATGCGGCAACATATAGAAGATAAGCTCTCAAGATATCGGAAGCAGACGTCAGTTTACCAACAAGGCCTTTATAGATTTGGCTACCAGTACCAGCCAATCGTCCCTCAAGGCCATCAGCAAAGCAATAAGCCAATCTCTGATTTCCATCCCCAAATAAAGAAGCATGCTGCCTGATCTGCCTCAGCAATTCATTTGCACTACAGCGATCATCAGCTGCAACAGCTTGTGCACAACTAATCAAGAGTGTTCTCAAATCCACCACCTCCTTTTTCCAAGTTTGTTTCTTACCACGACCCTTGCCACTGTTTGACACTTTGGACTGTCCATCCTGCTGCATAATTTTGTCTGCTCCATTCTGCAAGGATTCTCTTAACGCAGAAAATTCTGTTCGGCCCTGCAGGGAAGCACCAAGCAACACCATATCAAACAGCTCCGATCTTATGGTAGTGTCTGAATAAACAGCTGCCTGCTTGCTGCTCCTTTCCTCTTCTGCAACAAAATTCTCCCTGCGGAAGTTCTTCCTTCCCTTCAACCCACTAGGTGAATACTCTCCATCATCCCTTTTCTCCCCCTTTACCACCATATCACTTCTCCCTACTTTAGGATCGGGAGGCTCCATGTCATTGACATCCAAATTAACAAATAGGTTGTCTCCTCCAGGAAGAAATTTACTGGCCTCCTCAACCCCTTTTCTAAATTGGCAAATAGATTGAACCTCACCATTCCAATCAGGGACTTGAAGAGAACTATTTGGAGAGTCTGCCAACCCATCCACACAGGTGACCACACTACTAGGAGAACTATAAGATGGCCGAGAAATTGTAGAAACAGAGAAATTCTGTGATTGATCTTCATCAAGAGTTTGCATCCAGCTATTCTCAAGTAAAATGCTGCATCCATTACTGCAGCTATTCTCCCCGTTTCCATAAACATCAGTTGGAGCATGTTGAGGAGAAGGTGGGTATTTCTCACCAAGAACCTCATAGAACGATTTCTCAGCAGCTTGAAGCTCCGAGGAGTCTTGAAGCATGCATGTCTTTTCCTCCATATCTTCTTCCATGAGCATTTGGCTTATGTATCTTAAAACTGCATCTGAGAAATCACAGTCTTCCAGGGAATCTTCCTCATGGTTCAAACTTGAATCAGTTTCTTCCTTCCTTGGTGTTGGATCAGGTGGGAGGAAATTAAAATCCCTAAAACTGTTATGCACATAACTATTCTCAAATCTAGGTCCAGCAACAAAGTTCTGATTTCCAAAATTTGGTACAGAACCGGTTGGGAAGGCTGGTATGGGTTGACTTCTCATTTGGATTCCATTTACGGAACCTGAATACCCTCTAAACCTTGGATCCATAATCATCTATTTAGCAATAACCCTAACAAAAGATCCAACTTTAAGACAACAACAGAAACCCCAGCCAAGAAAAATCCAATTGAATCTCTGCCCTGCAAAAGTAACCCTTTTTTTTTTTTAAGAATTAAAGTTATTAAATCCCAAAAGCCCTTAAATTATACAGACTAATCCACATTTTTGCAAAAGCAGTCAGACCATCAAGCCTTGACCATAACCCAAGAACAGAACAAGAAAAGGAACCCAAGAGAGGAAAACAAAACTAATAGAAAGTTCCAAACGTTGAGCAACCAAAACACTTAAACCGTATACTAGTTAAGTGAACAACAAAGAACAAGAATATGAATAAAATATCAATCAAAAACCAAAAAAACAGTCCCCTTTTCAGGTAAAAAGAAGCAAAAACGTACCTCAGAATGAAAAAACCCCAGGTTACAGGAAGAAGAAGAGAAGGGAAGGAGGGAGAGCAGTGTGTGGAGTGAAGAAACTGGCGTCGGCGTTTCGGTCGTTATGACATGATGTTTCTTTGCAAAGTTAAAAGCGAAAAGCCAAAGTAAGTTACTCTTAAAAAAACACAAATAAAAAAGAGTTCTAATTATGCAGGACTCTTCTCTTATCCACAATATTAATCTTGATAATTGTTTCTCTTGTAGGTTTTTCCTAAGCAAAGGTATAGCTTAAGATTACTTTTAATACACCGTTTAATTATTAAATTATATAAAAATTTTGATTTTAATTTAAATAAATAATTAATTAAATTAATATACATGTTACTAAAATTAACATTAAATTTTTTTTTTTTTCATATAACTTAAAAATTAAAATGTATATTAATTACATATTTAAGTTGTATTTTTAAACGTGTAAGTTAAAAAAAAAAAAATTTATAGATTGTTGAGATTTATTAGATTTTTTAATAAATAAATTTAAATCATTTATAATAAAATGATAGATTACCCACATTTATGTAAGTGATTTGTTCGAGAGAATATAAGTAAATCTTCACTTATAATAACGAGTGGTTAGATCAAGTGGTAAGCGGTTTGTTCCAGTTTAAGCAAGGTTTCGAGTTCTTTGTGTATGCAACAGTCCACGCTGAGAGGCTCACCCACCATTTTCAATTTCAAGTGCGCAATGCGAGTCGGGTCCGAATTAGTCGAGACGAAGCGTTGGATACCAGACAGGAAACCCAAAAAAAATAATAAAAAGTAAGTAATGATATTTTTTTATATTTTATATTGATTATTAAATAAATATATATAATATTATTAATTTAAATACAATAAAAAAAGTTTATTATTATTAAATAACCATCAATGTTATAATAAATGAATGTTTATTAAAAAGTTGCTACTTCAGTAAATTTCCAGAAAAAGACTTGATCATAAGTTGGTGAGACCAATCTGAGCCGTGGATATTCTGTTCTGACAAAAAGTCAGCAGCGACGGCCGAATTCTGAAGACTGACAGTCTTCTCTTTCACAACTGTTTGATCGACACATTTTGTCAACAAAAAACGTGTCGGACGATGTGGCGCTTGATGACTGGTGCTGCTCCTGCTCTTCACCATTTCGTCGTATTTGCAGGAAATGACCTTCGGAGGGCCCACGTGGATCATGCATTGATACCGTAGAGAAAGAGGTGAACACACGACACGACTAGGGATGACAATTTATTCTGGTTCTTGCCGCGGGAAGATTGGGTGGACAGAAAAAGTCTCAGAATGAGGTGCATTTGTGTGTGTGCGCGCGCGTGCGTTTTTTTTTTTTTTTTAATTTTACCGGTTCTGCGAATTTATGGAAGGATTTTTTTATTTTGATTATATAATAAAAGATAATTATTTTTTATTTATTATTTTACTTTAATCACATATCATATAATTTGAATTTAAAAATTTTTATTTTTAACGAAAAAAATAACTATTGAATTATTTAGATGATTTGATATTTTTATGAATTATTAAAAAATAATAATAAAATATTAAATTCAACTTAATTTAAGTATCTAATTATAGTCAAAAGTTTTGTAGTTATTATTCATTTCTAATTTTAA
>BPVZ01000024.1:1292715-1305044 GCA_020521535.1 Rubroshorea leprosula | reverse complement strand
TAAAAATTATATTAAAAAGTGATATAAAAAAATTGATTATATAGCACCACCCTTGAGGTTATATAAAATTGGACACACATTTGAAGCTTCAGAACAGCCCATCATTAGTTGTATAATCATAAAAATCAAGCAGAGAATCACGGATAGTTAATTGAGGATCATGATCGTGAATTATACGTTGGACTGTATAGGTGCCAAAGAATCCCCATCTACCATGTGCTAGCCACCAAAATGATGTTAATTATATGGATCTAATTAATTAATTGGCTACACACTTTTCTTCTTTTTTGCTCGAGTAAGATTAAGCATACTTTTTATTATCCGCAGAGACTAAGCATAGTTAATTCACTACAAACAAATCATTATGTACGTATTTAATTTATAAGAGCTGCAACAAAGGAACCTTCGTGGAAGATGACAGTAAAATGTGATCAGCACATTACCTAAAATTTAATAATTCCGCTGTTTGTTTGGTTTTATAGTAGTGGAAAAGAGATTATCACTAGATCTTTTAGGTTTATTCGATTTCCATCCATTTTAACAATGAATATGTTTAAGGTTCACTTGTTAGTGTGATGTACTACGTCTAAAAAAAGTTAAATATATGATAAAAAGAACTTTAAGAGACTAGTTAATAAGTATGATTTTGGAAGTTAAGTTCATGTTTTAAATTTTTTAAAAAAATATCTAATAAGAAAATCTAATTTGAATTTTTTAAAAGTACAAACTAATTCAAAAACACTTTAATTAATTGTTGAAAGGAGTTAGTGTTTATCCGTCTTACCTCCAAAAAATTAAGAGAAAAAAAGACAAAAATCACCTTAATACATACTTTAAAAATATGATAATTTAGTATTTTTCAATAAAAATTTATTAAAATAATGTAGTTTTAGAATGATTTTTCTTCTAATTTTTAAGAGGTAAGGTTGACAGACACTTTTTTCTCATTGAAAACCATATATATATGAAATAATGTAGTTTTAGAATGATTTTTCTTCTAATTTTTAAGAGGTAAGGCTGACAGACACTTTTTTCTCATTGAAAACCATATATATATATATGTATGTGTATAGATATAGGAAAATGATTGATACACCATCGGTTTAACATTTTTTTGACACACTCTTGGTTTAGTCATTAAAAATATAATATAAATACAATCAATTCAACAGGTTCTTATATCCTGTATGTATAATTATATCATTAAATTTTCAATAAGGATTCTCTTAATTATCAATTTTGGATCACCAGAAGAGTAAGATACATCCAAAGGAAGCGGCTGATAGAGATGAACGGGGACCATCAAATAAATTACGCTGCTAGCTTAAGTAGCCTAGCATATAATCCAAGGAACATACGCCAATTCAAAATTCATCAATGTATTAAAACTAAGGCCAAAACCCCTATTTGCACCCTCCATTTATATCATTTTCGCGGTCAACACCTTTCAACATTTTTCTTCCTTATTCACACCCTCAATTTTTCAAAACCCGTGAAAAACTTAATATTTTAACGGGCTGTCACAATATCGTTAAAAGATGCACTATGTGGAACCCAAAAATTGACATGGCACTATTTGGCGTTAGTAATCCAATGTGAACTTTTTTTTGATGACATGGCATAACTTTTTACATAAGTGGATGCCACATGTATAGTGAGACCAACAAAAAATTGTAATACATGATACCAAACAGTAACATGAACATTATGGTACCTTATTAATCCAATGTGGACTTTTTTTTTTTTTGATGATGTGGCATTTCTTCATCTTTTTCTTTCCCCCTCATCCTCGGCATCATCTTCACCATCCTCTTCTCCTCTTCTCAATGGGTTCTACAAAACCCAGATTTTGGGTTCTTGCACGGAACCCATATCTGGGTTTCGACCATTTTTTTTTTATTTTGAATGTATTTATCTTAGTTTCTTATTTTATGCAGAGCAATTTGAAATAATTTTTTTGTTGGAAATGTGAGTTTTTTAGCTTGGAGATTGTTTCTAAACAGGTTGCCAATTTGAGTTCAAATGGAATTAATATGAATGGTAATAAGGGTTTTTTTCATTTTTTTTGTGGGAAAGGGGTGGAAGATACATATCATGTTTTTGTGTAGTATTCATTTACTTATAATTGTGTGGATGAAGATCTTAGCTTGGTAGGCATTCATATGAAACTGGGTTTAATGAGGAACTCAGAGCGGAACCTAGGAGGATGAGGATGAGGATGGTGAAGATGATGTCAGAAAAGAAGAAAATGAAGAAATTAAAATTAATTATGATTTAAGTATAACACATTATAAAAAAAAAATCCACATTAGATTAATAAATGTGACATAACGTCCTGGGTTCCTAGTTCCATGAGGAACTCAGGAGGATGAAGAGGAAGATGGTAAAGATGATGCTGGGAAAGAAATAAATGAAGAAATTAAAATTAATTATGATTTAATTATGCCACATCATTAAAAAAAAAAAAGTCCACATTGGATTAATAAAGTGATATAACGTTCATGTTACTGTTTGATGCCACGTATTATAATTTTTAACGGTTATTAACATTTTTGTTACGATCCATTAAAATATTAAATTTTTCATGAGTTTTGAAAAATTGAAATTGTGAATAAGAAAAAAAATTTTAAAAATATTGATCACAAAAATAATATAAATAAAAGGTGAAAATAGAGGTCCCGCACTCGGTGGCCAAATGGCCACCCCCTTGCAAGGGACGTGCGTAGGACTACAAGAACTTGGGATTAAATCCCAAATCCCCCATTCCCCCTTCCCCAAGAAAAAAAGATTTCACACTGTTTAAAAAAAAAAAAAAGAAGAAGAAGGTGAAAATAGAGACTTTGGTCTACAACTAAAGCCATCAAATCTCAAATATCATTATCATCGCTAAAGCCAAACACCTGCAACTTGTTTTATGATATCAGGGATATCAATTCAATGCATAATATACTATATTTAAAGCTAGCCACTAACTCATGGACCAAAGTAAAATAAGAAAATAATTGACAGGACAATACGACAACATCAAAGCCTTTCTCCACCAAGAAGACGGCTCACCAACAATTCTACTAAGTACATTTATTTTTTTTTTTTTGAGAAATACTAAGTACATTTATTAAATAGGCGTATTTGTTAGTTTTTGATATTAGGTATTCAACCCCATGGGTACAAATATATTCAACAGTTATACACATCGAATATAACTTCTAAATACAAATTAAAATATACCTTAACATACTAATGACTTAAGTAATTTAATAGTCATCTTTTTTCGTTAAAAGTAAAAATTTTTGAGTTTAAGTTGTATGACATGTAGATAAAATGTGATAAAAAATTAAAAATAATTATCTCTCATTATACAACCAAAATAAAAAATAAAATAAAATGACCCCAACGTATTGCGGAGTACATTATAAGTCAATAGAAGACTTAAATATGCAGTACCCATATGTAATAGACTGAATAAACCAATAAAACAATCCAGCACACGTTGCGAGAAGGAAACTCTGCAGCTGACTTTATGGCATCTGTTGGCCATAACCTTAATCGAGGCATTACCTTCTTCCAGACGCCACCTCCGGGCATGCAAAGTATTCTCCACGGAGACAGCATAGGATCATTATTCCTTAGGATTTAGTGTTGTTTAACTTCTTATGTACCAAAAAATAAAAAAGAACAAGTCATATAAACAAGTTAGATAATCAGATTAGATACATTCACAGGTATCACATTTGCCCATACCATTGTTTGAACCTACCATCAAAAATAAAAATACACCTTAACTCCAATTACATGCTTAGGAGCAGTTGCAGTTTGGGTCCGGCGGCCAAATCATTTCTGTAGGCTCGTCGCGTTAAGCTAAGGCCCATCCCAAAGCAATTTTTTCATTTACGTCCAGGGACCAAGTCATTTTTGTAAGCTTTTGCGTTTAGCTCAGGCCCATCTCAAAGCAATTTTTTCATTTGCGTTCGGGATCTCCATTTTCTACTAACGGTTCATAATCTTTTTATATCATCTTTTAATATAACTTTCACGTATAAATATACTTAATATCACAAATTTCATATGAATAAAAAAATTAATTATTTAAATAATACGTTAAGTTATACAAAAAAATAATAAAAAAATTATCTCAAAATCATTTTCTTTTTCTACCGTTTCCAGTTTCATTTTCAAAAGAAAAAATTAATTGATAATGAACCAAAAAATGAGATAATTATACAACAATAAAATCAAACAAATGTGAAGAAGAAAGAACTGATAATTTGTATTCTAATTGTTCTGTCATAATTGATAAATTACTAAAACAAGTGAATAGAAGATATAAAAAGAATATATTACACAGGCAAATGGCAAAAAAATATAAAACACACGAAGGTATGCTCTATTGAGCAGCAAGATCTTCATACTGCCAGGGGTTGAATTCAGTTGACCTATTATCAATCTCTATAACGCTTGTTGAGCTATCCATAGCAGCTCGATGTTCAGTGTACTTGCCATTGTACTGGTACACTTCCAGATCACCCCAAGGTGTTGGGGTGACTTCACTTGTAAGATCAAACCATTTTGGGGTGAATTGATGGCCCTTTGCTTCTCGGTTTCTCTTTTCAGCTCGCTGTCTTTCCTCCAAACTGAAAACACAGACAAAATTAAGAAATTACATACTGTACCGGTTCAAGCAAATAAAATCTTGTTCTGTTAGTCTGATCATAAACTATATTGAATGCACTTGTAATGCCTATATATAAGGGAGACCTTTTCCACCAGTTAAATTCCTTCTTCCCTCTCCTGAGGAGAAAATATAGGCACAAAGGTTTCAATCACATTTATGGCATGCCATCAGTAGTCCATGTGCAAGATTCATTCCATTAACTAGCCTAAAAACAATCTCTTCCAGCAAATACTTCAGAGATTGTTTTTGAGGCTTTTGAGGATTCCCACACCCACACGTGTGCAGAGGCAAGCCCAGGCAAATGACAGTTTTTTATGAGTATGACTACTTAACCAGTCAACTGTTCCTCCAATGAACTGTTTTCATGACCAGTCACCTGTCAACCTGTTTGACTGGCCAGTCCATTCCAGTTTTGAGAACAGAGAGAGAGAGAGAGAGAGAGAGACCTGCTCTTTTCAGAACCAGCTTTGGAGAGTTCACCCTGCTCTAGAGCATATCTATCGGGGCGTAAACGAGAATCAGATGCCAACAGCTTTTTGGGGGCAGTATCAAAGCTGTTTATCTTGTGTGCAAAGTAGGTGTACTGGAATTTGTCGTCTTTTGGGGTATCAGCAACCCTCCACACCTGGACAATAACATCAAAAGCAGCATTTGTCAAGGTATTAAGGCAGACACATTTTGTGATTTTTCAGCACTGAATTTATATGGAAGAAGTTTATAGGTCCAAGCTACTCTTTGATTAGTTAAGAGGCCTCGGGTTCAAATCTAAGCACATGGGTGGGGTGAGAAGAAGGAATGATGGTAAGAAGATTACTATGAACCAAATGTGCATCAAAAGAAATTTAAATGTTCTGTTTCTTATTGCACTAAATGACTAATGGACAAGTATATAGAGGGCATTCATCTCAGCAGGCCAAAAGACATTAACCACCTTGGAGATCAGGACATATTGAATGGGACTAACCTCCTTTAGTTCAGTGCCTGGAAGGGGTTCTCCTTCCCCATCACAGGGTTGAAAACTCATTGACTCATTCCATTTCCCAGTCATCAGTATCTTGGGCTCCTCAGCAGCATTGTATATGTATCCATCCACTTCATAGCGTCCAGCTCTGGAAATGACTCAGATGTGTTAAAGCAAGAAATAGTAGAAACTAACCAAAAACTCCAGCTAATATTAGCAAGTTGCTGGAGCCAAAAGTCTTTAAGCAATCATTAGAATTTATAAAAGAACAGGAGCAAGCTTCATGAGCTATGGGGTAAGATGCAGTAGCTGCCTCTAATAGATACCCTTCTGCAACGTGGCAAAAAATGAAAAATTTTGGCAGATCTGGAACTTGCTTACAACCAACAAGAATAATTTAAAGATGAAAAAGATCCACACAAGAAAATATGCACTAAAATGAGCAAGAATGAGAATCATATAAAGAGAAACTGAAGAAAAAAAACACTTGGAAGAATGAAATCATACCCAAACCAACCACATGGTTGAAAATATAGAACAGCTTTATCCCCTGTAGTCAGGTTTGTCATGATCATCTCCCCAAGTGAGTCAACCCAAGTTCGTCCAAAGATTAAGTTGTTTGCTTTTGTGAGAGGAGGCACCAAATCAAGAACTACACCATCCCTTTTCAGGGTCACATGGGTCCTGCATGCAGATTTATTTTAGAAAGTAGGCATCTGTGGAATCCACAACTATAGTAATGAGATTTTCAGTAACTTCAAACCATGTCCAAGGATAGACTAAAATAAATACCAAATTATCAGATCTATTGAAAAGCTAGATGAATCTGGAATGAGAAGGGTGGGAAATCATTGAGATCGAAGTTAAAGTACACTCAATAATTATATCTCTCACAGCACCAAGGTTCTTTCCTCCCCTTGAAGTTTTGTAACCTATAACACAAGCTATCATGTCCTTGGTGGAAAAAGGAAAAGTTGAAGACTAAACCTGTAGTTATGACATGAGAGAGAGAGGGTATGGTCAATGGGCAAAGCTTGGTAAAAAAACCATTTTTTAGTACCTCCAAGTTTTAGAATTCTAATAAGAAAAGTGTGCCTTTATTCAAACTTCAGGAAATCAAAAAAGAGCTTTGATTATAGTGTGTAGGAAGGGCAAATCTCGAAGACATGCTCACAACTATAGTCATAATATGGAGTTCAAAAAGTTGTGAAAGATAGTGCAAGCTATCAGATATAAGAACTGAAGAAGTATAAACTTGTACTGGCAATACCTTCCAACAGGATAGACATCAATTGAGTTCCCCAAAAATTTAGTCTTCAGCTTTGAAGTTATATCATAAATGAAATGCTCATTTTCAGCATGAGCAGCACTCATTGGGGGGTGATGGCTAACCTGAAAGGACAATGTATTATTAGGATCTCAAGCCGGCTACCATATGAAGAAATTACTAATAATAATAGTAATAACACCACAGAATCCCAGACATATGTAAAAGGACGAAAACTTGTCTTTTCCCCACTAAAAATCCTCAAGGAAAAAAAATAAATAAAAAAGAGGAAAATGGAGCAAGACTTAGGTCCAAAAGACCCACCTGTTCAGCTAAAAAGGTGATGCCACCATGATTAACCATTTCATAAGTCTCACCAAGTATTGGATTAAATGGCTTCCAGGTACGTTGCAATGCATAGTAGACAGATATAGCCCATGATGCTGCAATTGGCAACTGTGAGTCCCACATTGTAAATAATTCACATTTGCTCGTGCATGCACGCATGTGCACACACACACAGAGATCAGACTCTTACTAGAATACACCAATCGCATATAAGGATCTTCGCATTCATCAGCCATATCTAGCAGGTAGGAGTACTCCATTAACTGCATGGACAATGAGATTTCAATTATCCAACCATTAGAACAACACCAAATATAATACCATAAGAATATAGCAGCAATTACTTTGTACTGCAGAAACACTAACCTCAGCCATTTTCTGCAGCATTGTCATTGGCTCAAAAATGAGTACAGGAAGTGTTACCATTGATGTGACATCAGATCCTATAAACTTCTGCATCATCTTCCAGTAACTGTCCCTGTCCTGCAATGCAGAATAATACAAGGGAACAAATGTGCATATGCATATTCAAATAAGATCCCTTTTCTCCATTTTTTTATGGATATTACATGCATTGCATAGAAAATATGCCAGCTAAATAAAAGAAATATGAGAAAATGAGATCCAGTGGGGTATTCATTGCAGAACATGGTAATGCCCATAAATGATAGGTATGCAAAGTGCTAGGAGGCAAAGCTGGCTATACTAATAGCCCTGACTTTAAGAGGATTCAATCAAATCATCCCAAGGCTTTGAGAATATTAACCAACTAGATATAACTTTTGTTCTTTTTTTTTTTTTTTTCCCTCTATAGACATAACATGCATAGAAATTAGGTCACCTCTTGCTTCCATCTTCCTCTCTTTGCTTCCTCTTCAGCATCTTCAGTGCCTCCTTCTGGATTAACAACTTCCAATCCTTCATAACCCAATAAACTGGATAACAATAATACCAAATTGTCAATAAATTGAATGTTTCAACTCACAGATTAACTAATCCAAAGTATGATAAACCTGGTCAAAATTTCAAAGACCATATTAAAACCTCTTATAACTTCTAAGAGTGCACAAATACGAAGCCTACCTAATGACATTAAAAATTAATATTTTGCATGTAGCATTGTGCCATTTTTAAGCCACCAATACAATTCTAATTCCTACATTTAAATAGCCAAACACAAACAGCAATCTTTTCAGAGCACAAGATAACTCACTAAGTACGAAACCGGCTCTCAAAATCTCAGATCTGTTGTGCATAGCTACGATTAAGACATTGATACATCCACAAAGTCATTTCGACAATCAGCCATTAAGAAACATGAAATTGACAGGACACACAAAGACACGAGATATTCAAACAAAATGAATCCAAAGTAACTCCTCCATTCCAAAAGCCTCAAAAAAGGAGATCCAAAAATACGAGCAAAAGCAACAGCTCGGATGCAAAATTAGGGTAGGGATCTTAATACCCGTTGACTGATTTGGTCATGGCGCTACCAAAATTAGTCAGAGTGGACGCGATCGACGCGAAGAAACCACCGCCTTGCTTGGGATCGTTCGGAGCCATCGCCGGCAATTGAATTAATCAACCCTAACACGAGAGAAATTGAAATTCTGCCTTTAAAGCAGCTCCGGAATGAGTAGCTGGAAAGCGAGAGGCTGGAAGGAGGAGAGATTAACTGGAGAATTTCAGAAATTGTTTTAAGGGAAATATTATTTTTTTTTAGAGGGGAACAGCGTTGAAGAGCACTAGTCCTGGTTGGCGGTTCTTTAATTTGAAGTCAAAAAAATGGGGAAGAAAATTTTCGTGCAAATGATGAATGGTCTAACGCGCGTTTTTTTGGAGCGCGTGGAGGTTGGCGCCGGAAGAAAAGTGAGAAATTCAACGTGGCGGCATTTAAAAATGCACGTGGGCTGAGGACGGCAAGTGCCAAACGTGACTCCTTAGCCGGCAAGAAGAGAGGTCCCCAACTACCATGCCACCGCCGTGCCGTGCCGTGCCGTGCCGAGCTTCAGTTGAACGTCTAATTCCTTTGACGCGTTGATGATGAATGTTTTGCCTAACATTTTGCATTTTGCTTCGAAGCATTCTGTTTTGAGTAGTGAAAGCCACGAAAATTTAGCACTAATCTTTGGACCAGTAATATGGGATAAATTATGTACAGTAATTAAATAAAGTGATATATAGTACAATATTATGGGTGTTAATTAATTAAAAAATTAATTGATAAATAATATAAAATTTATATTTTAATATTTTAAAAAACTTAACTTATGTGATGTTCTATAAAAGGTAAAATCCTTTCTTAAGCCCCTAAACTTCCTTTAAAATAGCATGTAAACTCTTGAACTAAAACCAAAACAAATAAACCCTTAAACTATACGAGTGGTACAAATAAACCTTCATCACAGACGACCCAAATGACAAAATCTGACATGTATTGATTCTATTTGTTCTCTAACATGCACTATTCCACATAGATGTTGCATGCTTATTTTGGATCGTCAAATCCAAAAAAATAACGCATGTCAAAGAACAAACAAAATTAATGCACGTTAGATCTAGCCATTTGGGCCATTTATGATAAGGGCTTCTTTGCATTAGTCATGGAGTTGAAGAACTCATTTACTTTGTTTTTAGTTTAAGGATCTAAATGCTATTTTAGATAAGTTTAGGATTTAAATGTTATTTTGAGGTAAGTTGAAGAGTTCAAAAAAAAATTTTACCTTTATAAAATTTGTTTCTTTTATTATTATTTTTTTATTTTTATAACTTATATTATATTTCATGTATTTTAAGACAATAATAAAATATATCCCTTAATTTTTTTTTATTTACTGTTAAGTGTCTCTATGTCAACTTTTATATTTTTTAAAACTATTGCTTCTCAAAACTATCTTGAAGACGCACCTTTACCTTTACCAAAAACACATCTTTGAAACAGTAAAAAATGAGTAATCACTAATCAGTGCCTAAGCACGGCCGTTCTTGAGTAACTAAAATAATTTAGGCTTAACAACTCCTTTCTCATGACAAACTTATGGCCACCCTTAAGTATTAAGGACGCATTATTTTTTGTATACTAGTATCTTTTAAAATACCAACTCAATTTAATTTAATTATTGAAAATAATTGATAATCATAATTGTTTGTTAATAAATGATAAAATTATTAATATTTATTATTTAATATATTAAATTAAATTTATAAATTAATATTGTTAAATACCATAACTAATTGTTTATGAAAAAATTATAATATTTGCTTGGCCTCAACTTTTTTTAGTATGGCCTTAATCATGCCTTAATTCACTTGCAATCCTTAAGTATTCATTACAACTTCTCAAAGTACCATAGGGGACAATTTTAACCCTAATACAGAAAAAAACTATATACCTTAATTTCCACTGTAAAAGAATGCAAATTTTGAATTAACAAAATATCCTCAAAAGTGTAAAAGCAAGATCTCGAGTTTGAGTCTTGCGAATAAAGTAACAGAGGTTAAGAGTGTTTCTCCCCTTATGGAGTATGATACAACTTGATTTTTAATTAATTAAACTTTAATGTAATTGTTGAATATCAATAGATTAATATTAAAAATATATATACAAAATCAGACTTCACATACATACCAACATATTTTAACTTAAAAAAATAATTAATGATTTAAATAATTTAATGATAATTTTTTTAATGAAAATAAAAAATGTTAATTTCAAATTATATGATATATAGATAGTATATGCAAGAAATATTGAGAAAATATTATTTCTATTATATAATTCAAAATAAAAAATAAAAAGTAAAATTTCCCACATACCCTCAAATAGCTAAATGACTTGACCTAAAACCCTCAACCAAGAAGAAATTACATCAACTAACCAAAAAAAAAGTAAAGAGAATGGACAACTCAATAGAAACTGAGGAAGAGAGCTAGTGGCATGTATTTATGATTGTTGTATTTAGATATTGATAATTTTTATTTTCTAGTACCATATTATTCAATGATAACAAATCCTCTCAACATACATAATTGGTCTAACTCCCCGCACCATATCTGAATATTATTGTTTTTTATTGTCAATGCTTTTCATAATTTTTATTTTTAATCAATGTCTTTTAAAATTTTAAATTTATAAAAAAATATAAATTATCAATAAAAGTAAAATTAAATAAGATATTTACTTGAATGGCCCGCTCTAGTCTAATAACATGCATATTAAGTTAGGACTGTTCATTTCTTACGAGTTACATATTCGAATTTTACAAAATCATTTTTTTTAATTTTTTAGTTAATACTTGTAAATAATTATTATTTGTTTAAATAAAAAAAAAGTGATTTACTTATTAACTTTTAAATTTTTTATAAATTTTAAATTTAAAAATATTGATTTAAAATAAAAATTTTAAAAGACATTAACAACAAGAAGTAATAATATATAAGACACGAAGAAGTAGTTTAGTCCACAAGCAGGGCCCCAAAGGCGAGAACATGAAAGTCGTATCCGCCCAGGCCATTCGCCAAACTGCCGTCCAAGCGTAATTATCTCTTTGATTAAACGGGTAGTTTTGAAGATTTCAATGGGCCCTCACGTGGTGAAGGGAAAAAAGGAGAAATTATTTTCTACAAATGGGACTGTGTCACGTCCAAATGGACCAAATCATAAAGAATTAAAGATCGTTTTAATGTGTTTAAAAAGTCAACCTCAACCATCATTAAGAATTTCTTCATAGCACATGACGTAAATAATTAAATAATAAATAATTTATATCAACTGATAATTTAAAAATATAGTTTATTTTTATATTAAAAAAAATTTATCTGTACTACTCTATTTAAAGGATAAATTTAAGGATTCTGTCCTCTGTGAAATATCATCCTTTCCTAATCTCAATAATCAAAACAAAAAATTAATGCCTACTACTACTTTCTATTGATCTTATTTAATTGTTGTATTTTCATTTTTCATGTGCAAATTCTTTGTCACATAGCTTCATTGACACTAATCCCTTTTTGTACTCCGTGAATCTTCTTTTGGGATAAAACAATATTATTAATGACCTTTATTATTATGATCTTAC
>BPVZ01000024.1:1278483-1292615 GCA_020521535.1 Rubroshorea leprosula | reverse complement strand
ACATTTATTTAGTTGTGGATTCCACGCATGAAAAAATTGCTCAAATTATCTTGATGGCACACTTGCATATCGCCTGGGTGCTGCCATGCTTAGATTTAATAACATTTTTTTTACATTTTTTTATTATGTTTGGAAGAGGAAAATTTTGTAATACCCTTATAGTCTTATATGATATTTAATAAAATTGGATGTGTTATTAAATAAATATATAATATTATAAAAAATTTAAAATAAAAAAATTAATTATATAATAATATATTACATATTTATAATGTTTAAAGAGGCACTTGCACGTTCGGTTCAATGAAACACAAAATCATGTTAAAGTGCATTCATCTGATAATTCGATTCGAATGCGCTCATTCTAAATATGTTAAAAAAAAAAAAACATTGTTAGAGAGGAAAAATTGTTCATTTAACTAATCTAATTAATTTGCAATTACCGACTAGTAAAATAAAGATCTTAATTTCAACAATGTCCGCAGCCAAGCTGGTAGGCCGCTGACTAACTCCGCGATTGTTCCCATTCTTTGTCAGACGTTTTCTGAGTTTTTGACGGATTCTTCGAAGCAGTTCAACCAATTCGAATCGTAGAAGTATTTATCCTAATCCGATCGTTTCCAAACTGTGTCTCAGTTTCAATTTCCATGGCGGCGGCAAACAGTTCTTTGGAGAACCCAATGAGGGTCAATTCGCGGAGGAGCAGCAACACCATACATCCGGTAGACGTAGAAGCACCCCCGGCGGCGGTGACACCCGGCCCAATTGTTTACAGAGAAGTCAAACATTTCAAGAAATGGATACCGTGGCTGGTTCCTGCTATCGTGGTTGCCAACACAATTATGTTGATCATCACCATGTACGTGAACGATTGTCCCAAAAATTCTGTGTCTTGCATTGCCACCTTCCTGGGTAGGTTTGCCTTTCAGCCTTTCAAGGAGAATCCGCTTCTGGGTCCTTCGTCTGCAACGTAAGTCATTGTTTTTTGGTTAGATGTTAGCTCTTCGACTTTTAAGAACTTGATTGACTTTCGATTTGGTGCTTTTTCTTGTTGTATGTCCTTGATTTCGGATATCTTTGGTTTTCTATGTCACAATCTGTTTAATTAGTGAAGGGGAAGATTAACCATGTCTAGAACTAGAATTATAGATTTAAAACTAGAATTATGGATTTAGAACTAGAATTACGGATTTAGGTATTTGTCCTCACTGGAGAAAAGTTGGATTAGCCTAACAAAGTTCAAGAATGTTTCTTTCCCTTGATTTTTTGGCAGCTATGGGATGGTCGTTCACTGTTGTAAAGTGTAAACGATTGAAACAATTTCGTAGGAATTTCCACGTTGTAATCAGGGATTTTCAGCTTAATGATTAATGATTGTATGCTTGTGTCTAGTAATTTGTAGTTTCAATGATTTCATCCCAGGTAGAGTTTTGAGATGTGTTACTATCGTTCCTCCATAATAACTGAAAATGCTTCCAACAGTAAGAATGGTAGATTAATCAATTCCTTTGCCATGTATAATTTGTTGTTAATAATGGGATTGAAATTGGGATTCTCTTAGACATGCGTTCTCCTTTCACTGTTCTTTGTTGCTGCTCAATTTTCTAGTGATCTTTAATGTATATTATTGGGAATACATAAGCATTTGTTTTGTACTTTAGGCTACAGAAAATGGGGGCGCTAGATGTAACAAAAGTGGTTGATGGACATCAAGGATGGCGTCTCATCACTTGCAATTGGTTACATGGAGGAGTTTTTCATTTACTTGCAAACATGTTGAGTCTTTTAGTTATTGGAATTCGGCTTGAGAGAGAATTTGGTTTTGGTATGTACTTCAGAACAAGGTTTATGTACTATTTGATGAAACGGTTAATATCTTTTAATTATTTCCATCATATTGATGCATTTTTCAAAATGCATGTTGTAGAATCTCTGAACTTTTTTACTTCATTGTACCTGTGTTCTGCATCTAGTTCCTTGCATTCGTAACCTATTTTGTGTGCATCTGCTTTAGGCTGTCAAATGATTCTTTACAATTTTATAATTAAACAATGCCATGATCAGACCCTTCTATAGAATGTCATGTGATGCAAAGGATTCCTTTTCTCTGTCTCTTTTTGATTGTGTCTCTCTTCAACTTTTGTTTAGTTATCCACAACCACTGCCAAATCAAATCTAGTCAATCTGGGGTCTACATCTGCACTTTCTTTATCATCTTACTTCTCACTCCCAAAATTTCCCCCCTTTCATTATTTAACCCAAAACAGTGGAAAGAACATGAAGCATTCCCCACATGTTATTCTTGAGCCTCAAGTCTCAAGAAGTTGCATTTAAGGCATGATTTTTGAGTTGGAACCATTAATCACAGTTCTTGGTCAATATCTTTTAGCATCCTTAAAAGTATCCATTCATTTTAAAGTTCACTATTTTAGCTAAATAGCCTTGTCTGATTCTTGTGTGCTTGCTTTGCAGTGAAGATTGGGTTGATTTATGTCATCTCTGGCTTTGGTGGGAGTTTGCTTTCAGCTCTTTTCATCCAGTCAAATATTTCTGTTGGTGCATCTGGTGCACTTTTTGGGTTACTTGGAAGCATGCTTTCTGAACTCATTACTAATTGGACAATATATGCTAATAAGGTATGTATTACACTACTTCCAATTCAAACAGATATTCCCAGAAAGATTTAGTCGCCCTGGCAAGTTGCCTGAATTGAACTCAGATACATACTATTCTCAATGTTCAGGTGGCAGCATTTGTGACTCTTCTGGTGATCATCATTATTAATTTGGCAGTAGGAATCCTCCCACACGTTGACAACTTTGCTCATATTGGAGGATTTCTTTCTGGATTTTTTCTTGGGTTTGTATTTTTGATCCGCCCCCAGTTTGGATGGGTTAGTCAAAAATATGCTCCTTATGGAAATGTTTCTTCAACTAAATCTAAATTCAAGATGTACCAGTGCATATTATGGGTTATTTCACTGGTTCTTTTAATTGTTGGGTGAGCATACTACTTTCCACTCTTCTTTTTTGAATTTCATCCTACTTTTTTAGATTGCAGTTTGAGAATATTGCAAAAGAGAATGGGAAAAGTTGGAGGGAGAAAATGTATCATTTCCATTTTATTTTTATCTTCCCCAGTTGCAACCTTTTCACTTGTATTCTATTTCTGCCCATTTTGGTTTAGTTTTTATCCTGGCATGTTAAATTTGAATTCTGTTTCTGCTTAAAAGCTATTGCCAATATCTGCAGTTTGACTGTTGGCCTGGTTATGCTTCTCCGTGGAGTTGATGCAAATGACCATTGTTCTTGGTGTCATTACTTGTCTTGTGTCCCTACTTCAAGATGGAGCTGCAATACACAGCCTGACTATTGCATGGTAATGAATATTCACCGTTCTTTTCTCCTTTCCTTCATCCTTTTTTCTCTTCCTTCTAGATGTTTTGGTCCCTTGTCAAAATGTTTTACATTTTTCTTTCCAAATGTATTGTAAACCATGTTCTGATTCAAAATTAACAAAAAGAAAAAAAAAATCAAAAGAAAAAGAGAGCTAGGCAAATTGGGTTAACTGGATGCCATTTAGAAAAGTCATTTGAACCTTGTAATCAAGTTGTTAAGATTAACTTGGTAGTTAGAACAAAAATGTGGAGAAATATAAACAAAAAGCAAGAAACAGTAAGGAAATGAGAAATCCTTGTGGTAAAATGCATCCATCATCGATCAAGATAATCATTTTAAATGAGATGCAATTAAGTGTTATTCTTTCAGCAAGTTTATGATTTCTGATTTGTGATATAATACTTCTATGTGCTGTCACATGCTTAACTGGATTCGTCATAATTATACTTGACTCTTGATCTTATGCGACTATTGTTTTTTCATTCCATGCAATGCATTATGCATGTGCTTGTGATTTAAAGTACCATCCAATTATGTCTGTTTTAATTTAGAGGTATATGCATGGGTTTAATTCGTAGTGCACATGGTATTTTTGCAGTCTTATCAAACAGGGAATCAGGTGAATGTAACATGTTCCAGCAATGGGAAATCCAATATATACACTTTGTCTGGTGCAACCAGTTCTCAGATTCAGAGCTTATGTTCTCAGACGTGCAGCTGATCTTTGCAGCTGAAACAGATGAAACTTGGGATATGTCCGCCCCTGTGTACAAATTTTATGAGAATGAAGTATAAACAGATGCAGTACTATGTTTGATTGGTTTAAATTTAATTGATTGTTATTGGCCAATAGGTTTTAGATACATGGATTATGAACACATCAGAATGTGAATATACAGCCTTGAGCTTCTGATCGAGGTTCAGTACATTTCTTACTTAAACCAAACATTTTATTCTCTAGACAGGAGAGAGAGAGAGAGAGAGTGAGCTTCTGATCGAGGTTCAGTACATTTCTTACTTAAACCAAACATTTTATTCTCTTATACATAATCCTTTGATTCTGCTTAAATCTGCTTTCTACAAAAAATCGTTTTTGTTATAACAGTTGAAATTGGGCCGAATGCGCTTTTAGAAAGCGTATCAAGTCTTTCTAAACAGAGGAGTGAAGTTTAGTTTTAGTTAGCACTGTATAGACTACATTTCATATAATTATTGGTGTGGGGTGTTATCTCTAAAAATTTACTTTTTTATTAATGGTTAAAAAATATATAGTTTACATAATGTGAATAGTAAAATAACATTTTTTTTTAAAGTTGTGTTTAGTTTTTGATAGATTAGATGTTGAAGTTACAAACACGTAATTTTTTAAAATTTAAAGTTAAGTTTTCTGTGAAAAAAGTTTATGGATTTGATAATTAAGTCAAACAAACTATTCTTGTGCATCATGCATGAGTTCATTTTAACTAAGAGGAAGAGGTACAAATACTTTTATACATTCTCTAATTTAGAATTTTTTTTATAGTATGTAAAAATACATAATAATATTTAATACTAAATAAGATTCATTAAAGGTATTTTACTACTTTTATAACTTAAGCATGGAAAAACACCATCCTCTTTTCAATTTTACATTATTTTTATATTCGAGGAACAAGAAATATGTAAAATTATCAAGATTTAGAATTGTACATAAACCTTAAAATACCACTCGAAAAGAAAAAGAAAAAAAAATGAAACGACGTCACATCGAGTTACATACGTTTCAACCCTTCCGGTTCACCTCCAACCGCAAATGCAGGCAACTCGACCCAAAACGTTGGTTCAATCCTCACATCCCTTGCATTGCTCAGCTTTATCAGGAATGCAAAATCAGCGACTCCAATCAAAACCTGCTCCACTCAGACCACTCTCCTATATCCTCAATCCATGAACTGTACAAAATTTCTTGACTAAGATCACCAGTCATGGCGGTCCGCGCTGTTAATAGCTGTTCAATATTTCGTTCCGCCGCAGTACTTCCTCCCCCTGCGTTCCGCTGCCGGTTTTCTCGTTTCAGTACTTTGTCGTCTCCCCGGAATTCCAGGTTAGGGTTCCGGTTCCTGATATTTCGGTGCGAAAATCAGTTTCTCAGCCGTGGCTGCAGGCGCTCGTATGCAGTTTACAGCCTTTTCGACAGCGTCTCTGAGGAGTTGGCAGCATTGCGCAGCCGGAGAGTTCGCGCCAACGTCAAGTCTGTTATTCTGTTACATTCTTAGATAGATGCATTTGTATCCAGTGTTGTTGTACTTCGCTAATTTTCTTTTCGCGATTGTCATTTCTGTTTGTTTGCAATCAAATTGAGTGGGGACTAGAGAGTAAATTATTAATTTTCTGAACTATGTTTTACTTGGAGATAGATTTTAAGTAGAATTACAAGTTAGCTTTTAGGGGAGCCATTTAAAAAAAAAAAAAAAAAACTTATTTTCTTAGTAATTCAATAGCATTGAATTAAATTTATTCTGAATGGTCTCTTGGAAGTGATTTCTGGAACTTTGTTCTTGAGTTATTGAATTTGGAAGTGACAAAATTTAGCTGCATCATGTCTCTTCCTTGGTTTTGATGGTCATTGACATCTTTTTAGGAACTCAATCAATATTAAGTTATACACTATAGCAGCTATAGGTTACAGGAATGCTGAAGATTGATTATGTTGATAACTTTCTTCTCAGGGTCGGGTTAACAAGTACTGGTGAGCTCCTTGAAGATAAGCTTGTGAACAAAGAATTGGAAAAAGGATTGCTGTTGGAGTTCAAGAAGGATTCTGATAGAGTCTTGCTGGCAGTGGCCCAGAGACGTGACGGGAAAAAGAATTGGATAGTGTTTGATCAGGTTCTAGTAGAAACAACTAGTGCAGCATGTTGAATAGGTTGCTAGGTGTTAGAGCTCCTGTTTTCTTTTCCTCAAAAGACTGGAATTTTTAGCTTTTGAGATGAAATGATAATTTGTTTTTTCTTTTTACAGAATGGTGTAACGTCATCCATTAAACCACAGCAAATTACTTATGTTGTTCCAGGTGTTGAAAATTTTGATCACACAGAGATCTCTAGTTTTCTCCGGAAAGCTCATGATAATTTGGTTGGTTGTTCTTATCTTTTATGGTGATGGAAAGAAACATATGGTTTTAATGTTTCTGTTCTAAAGAAAAGGCCAATAATATATGACCATTTTGGTTCAGGACCCAGCATTGCTTGAGTTTGCTTGGGTGGAGCTTCTTGAAAAGAATCAGTCAGTCACAGCAGAAGAATTAGCAGAGGTACTGTATTTTCCAAATAACTCAATCTGTCTAATTGGCCACTTAAGTGATCTTAGCCTATTCTGCAGATGATTTTTGGCAGTGTGGACTCTCTTGAGAGTTATTGTGCTCATCTTTTGCTGTCAAAAGATGAGTTATACTTTGCAGTGCAGGAGACTAAAGGTTCCCGTGTTATATACAGGCCTAGGCCAACAGGGCAGGTGCATTTAATATATTTTATATTGATTTTGATTAAGTTTTTCAGAACACAGTGTGCAAATGATCAAATGATCTGGCTATCAGAAGAATAATGAAAAATATTTCAGTTTCTCCCCAAAAGAATCCAAAATACATTGATCCATTTCATATAATGATGCCAATATGGAATATTCATTTGCTTGAAAAAATAGGTGGAAGAACTTCTACGTAAGAAGCTTGCCAAGGAGGCAGCTGAGAAAGAACTTCAGGACTTTGTACAGGTACTACTGTCTGCAAGAGCAAACCCTGCAAATGCTAAGCCTCCCAAATCCTCATGGATGGTTGATGAGAAAATCCAACACAGAATTCAGTCTCTTGAAGCATATGCTATTGATATGTGCAAGAGTAATGAGCAAAAGAAAACTGCAGAAATGGTAATTTATCTGGCTTGACTAAGTTGTTATAGGTTTTAATAGTTTTATCCTCATGAACACTTTCTCTTCTTGTCAGATTCTTAAGGCAATGGGATTTGCAAAAACAGCAACCTCGGCAGTAAACCTTCTCATAGACATTGGCTATTTTCCTGTGCATGTTAATCTGGATCTATTAAAGTCAAATATCCGTACAAACCATTCTGATTTCATTGTAGCAGCTGCAGAAAGTCTAATGTCAGAATCGTCTGACGTGGATGAGGTAATCTGGCTTCCTGCTATAGATGTAATTTTGAACAATCTTATGTAATGTTTTAATACGCAATATTGGGTCATTAAGAGTGGTTATTTATTTTTCAAAAAAGTTAGTTAATAATTCATGTAATTTTGAGTGTGCATTTACCTCTCCCCACCAGCATGCTGAAAAATTGTATTGCTGGAATATGATTTTTCTATTAACATATGAAATTTTTGATCTGTAATCAAATAGGAATTGGATGCATCATAGATTTGAAGATTTATGTCATGATGAAAATGCTCTAGTTTTAGCCGTCCTTGTGGTGGATGATTTTTATAAGCTTATTTGTGACCAAAACTCTATAAATGTAAATAGTGAGGATTTTTACTATTATTGACCATGTTTTGTCTTCTGAAATTTTTGTTTGTTGTAAAGCTCATTGGTATTTTTATGTTTAGGTGAACAGAAAAAATCTTACTCATTTGAAGGTTTATGCTATTGATGTTGATGAGGCTGATGAGGTAATTGGTGTAAAGGCATCTTGGCTTGCTTTGCGTTTGAGTTGGCTTGTGAACCTTTAGTCTCAACTTCTAACCTTTGTCATCATGTGTAGCTTGATGATGCCTTGAGTGCAACAAGGTTGCAAGATGGCAGGATAAAAGTATGGATACATGTTGCAGATCCAACTAGATACATCCAACCCGGAAGTCTAGTAGACAGGTACTTTTTTGGGTTTTGAAAATTCTAGAGTTCATGCTACTATATTTTACTATGGTCATCTTTTATATATTTATTGGTTTTTAGGGAAGCAATGAGAAGGGGAACCTCTGTTTTCTTGCCCACGGCCACTTATGCTATGTTTCCTGAGAAACTTGCCATGGAAGGAATGAGTTTGAAGCAAGGAGAAATTTGCAATGCCGTAACTGTATCTGTTGTTCTACATTCTGATGGCAGGTAAACTTCAAATTAATTAGTCTTGTTTCTTTTAAGGGTAAAATTAATTGTGAAGTGGTATATTTATAAGTGAAGTAAACTTTTAGGGACATGATATAAAGTTATGGTTAGACATTTAGTTTCTCTAGGCCAGTATTTCCTGGGTATTCACCATGGGACTCTAAGGAGTCTAGCAGTTCTTCTACTTCTTCTATTCTTTACTTGTCCCTTTTTGAAATTGTAAACATAAGAATGTTTTAGAAATTGAAAAGATGACTTCTCTTTTCTGTCAGGTTATTATTTATGCCCCCATGAAACTATTTGCCTTTGAATTGATTACTGCTTAGAACATTGTATTTCAGACAGATTTTTAGATTTTTTTAATTATTATTTTGGTTTCTATTTTTATATTCCTGCTGGACCACAAAGTAGTAATTCTGTTTTTGGCCGTAGTAATAATTTTTGCAGTGATATTTTATTAATAATGGCCATTATACATCCTATTTGGTACTACAGCATTGCAGAATATTCAGTTTTTAACTCATTCATTAAACCAACCTATATGCTGACATATGAGAGTGCAATGGAGCTGCTTTATTTGAACCTGGAAGAGGAGGTTGAGTTGAAGATTCTCTCTGAGGCAGCAGCTCTCAGGTTACAATGGCGTCGCAAACAGGTCAGGCCTTATTATTATGCCACTGAGTGTTTGGACTTGTTCTATTTATTTTCTTCTTACTTTCTTAACAATTACAGTTCATCCATTTCATAGGGTGCGGTAGATACAGCTACTTTAGAACCCCGCATTAAGGTAGTCAATCCAGAGGATCCAGAGCCATCAATTAATCTTTATGTTGAAAACCAGGCAGATCCTGCAATGCGACTTGTTTCTGAGATGATGGTACTCTGTGGAGAAGTTATTGCCACCTATGGCTCTTCCAATAACATTCCTTTGCCGTATAGAGGACAGCCCCAGTCAAACATTGATGTATCTGCATTCTTGCATCTTCCAGAAGGACCAGTTAGGAGCTCTGCCATTGTTAGAATAATGCGTGCTGCTGAAATTGATTTCAGGAATCCCATACGTCATGGGGTCCTGGGAATTCCTGGTTATGTGCAGTTTACATCGCCCATTCGGAGATATATGGATCTTCTTGCTCATTATCAGGTGAGTTTCTCCACACTTCTGGATCTGCATTGATATTGATACTAACTATTCTAAGTTGGACATTTGCGATGTATTTCACAACCTTTATACTGATTTGTTTTATAATAAAAGCTCAGAGATTGGGTGCATGCCTAATTAATGTTAGCTGATCATGCAAGTAGCTAAGTTACCAAGAGGCCTTTTATCCAAAAGAGTAGATTAGAGTTCCTCCTAACATGATTCTCAGTCATGCAATCTCTGGAATGACTGCTTGGTGCGTATATGCTTTTTGCATCAGCACTCCTTTATCCCAGTGTTGTTGGGCTCAAAAGGGTTTAAAAAAATGATGCCAAAGCTATATTTTTTATGTTTTCCAGGTTACACATGAAATAGGGAAGAGAACAGTGGCCATATTTTTAGATGATTTGCTGGAAGCAGGCACAATTATCAAAATCCACATACATCTTCCATAGTTTGGAATCCCATCACCCTTTGTAGGGGCCAGGATAAAGTTAATTGCAACTGGCATGTTGGGACAAAAATTCCATGATCTAAAATATTATGAATCATTTAGAAGCTGTAGACAACCATGTATGTTAGTACTTAAACTGATAGGGTATACAAAGGGTATACAAAGTACAAACTGCAATCCACATACTTGAGTGGCCAACCTGGGAAAGGCAGAAAGCTACAATATAGAGATACATTTTCCATGGGTAACTAGCAATTCTTGATCTGGTTTCCTTTTTGTTTAATGTTTTTGTTTTAGTATGTTTGTTCCTGTCATCATTGTATGAGTCTGTTTTTGTTATTATTATCATCATATGAGTCTACAGATTAGTTCTTTTTTCCTTCGTCTATTCATGTTACTGATGTTATGATCTGTTTTTAATATGTTGCCAAGCCATATAAGCAGAAAGCGGAAAGCTTGATTTTATTCTGTTAGAAAATGACCAAACAAACATCTTCACCTGCCTATCTAGGTAAAAGCATTCCTTCGAGGTGAATCTCCTCCATTCTCAGCTGGTCAGCTAGAAGGAGTGGCATCAATAGTAAATATGCAAATTAGAGTTGTAAGGAAGCTTTGTGCGAGCAGTCTTCGATATTGGATAATTGAATTCCTGAGAAGGCAACCAAAGGAGAAAAAATACCGTGGCTTGGTCCTTAGATTCATCAAGGACCAAATTGCTGCCTTATTATTAGTTGAGGTAAGCATTTTGTTGATTTTCTGAAATTACTTTTTGTAAGAAACTTGTTGCTAAACTGATGCTGTGGAATTCAGGTGATGTGGTTGTCTTCATTTCTCAGCTCGAGATCTAATAGATTTTAACTCAACCACTGTATGTTGCAGGTTGGACTTCAAACATCTGCATCAGTATCTGTAGGAACACGAGTAGGAGATGAGTTAGAAGTTAAAGTAGAAGAAGCTAATCCACGTGATGATTTCCTTTCTCTTGAGGAGGTTGTTACTTAGGTCACTGAAGTGATTCTTCTGAAGGAACTTGACACAAAAGGGACATTTTCTTCTTGATGTAGGTGCCGTTTGTAAAGTGGTAAGTATGGTTCCTTTTCTTACATGACCTCAAAATAAATTTCTATACAATCTTGTTAGAGTAGCTTAAAATTATACCATAACGTGTACCGTATTGTTCCTTTGAAAGAACAGTTTGTCTCAGTAAAAGGAGGGTATCAAAGCTTATGCAACTTCTGGAATCTATTCAGCAACAGATCATGGTGGATCATTTCAAAATTTTTTCTTTACTAACAGCAACATGTGCAGAAGTAACTGTGCCAAGCTGCAGTCTCCCAGGAACACTTTTTAAATCTCTGGTGAACAGCCGAAAAGAATTGATGATTGAAAATTGCAAACAAGGGATTTTGCTTCCCTTTTGTTCTATGGCCAAAGGTATCCAAAACTGGAAATGATGATCAATGTGTTGTCAACGAGGGTAGTTTGTGCATAATATGGGTCAATCTTGTATCTTGATTTCTTGCTGATTTGTGTGTTCTGATGTGAACTATAATTCATTGCTGGTTGGTATGCAATAGAAAAAAGTCTTTTATGATACGGCAGCAATGCAGTAATTCCCTTTCTAGTTGTCATGACGGATCTATTTCTTCCGTTGAATTGAGAAAGCCTATGTCCGCATTAGGCCTGGTCTCTACCCTCTTCTCTATTCCATCTATGGAGAAAGTAAAGCATGAATCCGTGGTGATATCACGATATTCATGGCAATAACTCACCGAGTCACAAGACTCAACTCAAAGGATTCTCCATAATAAATTCTTCCCAGTTTGTTTTATCTCTTGGAATCCAACTAATTCAAGGCTAGGGAGGCTTGAGGTGAGGCGTTGGGACTAGGGTCTCGTAATGCATGAAGCAGGTGGTGTGTGGGTCTGCAACTATCCACGTCAGTCGCTTTCCCCCCTAACTGATTTTGGCTCTTTTAGGCATCAAGAAAGGTGGTTAGTTAAGGATGGGTTGTAGTCGTTGAATGCTGACCCCGCCTGACCCTCTAAAGCCTTCAGTTGCCTTCTCTACCCATCAATACAACCTACTAAATGATTTTACTTTAGATCAAACAAAACAAAAAAGAAAAAATGACAACTTCTCAAGTTGGTCATCTAGTGATTTATAAGGCAAAGGATTTGAAACCGTGGGGTTCAGATTGTAGTCTTGTCATGTGAAATTTTAGTCCAGTCCTATCTGTTATTGTTGAATTATAAAATAATAATAATAATAATAATAAAAACTTCAATTGCCAACAATAGCTTAGTTTTATTGCTTTTGCTAACTTTAAAATCTTAATTGTGTGCAATAGTTAAACACTAATTTCTCTAACACGTTAGAAATGCTATCGGATTTAGTACCCAACCTGCCATTGACAGAGTCAGGACTACTTTGGAGAAGCTAAAGCATTGCTGATGCTAAAGGTGGTAAAAGCATAGCTGTAACTTTTGTAAAGTTTGAGCTGAGTTTTTGCAAGAGTGCCAAATCGTTAATATGTAAAATAATAATAAATCTTAAAATTTTATAAAAAAAATTAAATTTATAAACATAACAATAAAAATCACTCTACTCCATAAGTTGCAGGATTCTAACTTCATTTTTTATTGATGAACGGTGGTATATGGATAATTTTTTATATAATTTTTATATGTCATTAAATAAATAAATACATTAAATAAATGAATATATTTAATATCATGGGTTTCAAAAGAATAAAAAGAGTTAATCATTTAAATAACATGTATAATTATATAAAAAAATAGTATAAAAAAATTATTCATAAATTATTTTCTTTTAATGATAGCATGTCCTAGGAAATAAATTAGTCGTCAATAACTTAAATCTCTATATTAGAGATTTTAAGTGTTAATTCTAAAATGAGTAGAGAAAATTTTGAAAATGAGAAGGTTATCTCTTATTATATAATTTATTATATGATATACTTTAAAAAAAAATCTTCTAATTATAGCATTAGAAGCTGCGAATAGCTTACTCCTTCCGTCTGTATAACTCTCAAATATTTAAAGGATCCTTCATCTCTAAGGTCAGGTCCTAATAAATGGACTAGCAATAACAATAATCATGAATGGGGTCCAATAAATCACTAACAATTAAAGACTAGCATTAACACTAATAATTAAGGACTATAAAATAAAATGTCCTCTCATTTTAGAAACCTTAGATTAATGGACCAATCTTGATAGGATTTTGCTAGCAATTGATGTTTGTCGCTACGGTAATAGTGACAGAATTCCAAATCTTTATATCAATCAGCACACAACACAACTTCAAAATTATCTTAATTTAATGAAAGAGGGTTAACAATGATTTTTTATTATATAATTCATTTTTTTTAAAAAAAAAACCCTTAATTCAGAATCAAAGTGAAGGATTTTTTTAAAAAAATTTAGAAAGATATCTTAGCTACAAAGTACCACTGGACTTGTCTTGTCCAATTTCTATTAATTTTTGTCACTGGTGGCGCGGGGGATATAAAAAATTCAGGCCACAGAAACTCTGGATAGAAAAGAAAATATTTTTGTTTAAATAGGAAGATGCCAATGCAAAATCAATTGAAGTATGTCCCAAAATGCTCAGATGAAAGATTCAGTAACATGGAGCAGTTCTAGTGAGAGAGCAACATGAAAGGTCAAGAAAAATATGTAGTCAATGTATCTGGGTATTGGTCAAGAAACTGCATGGAGAATGGGTAATGTGAAATACAAAAGCAAAAATATGGGTGGGTCCGGAGGCCCATGAAATTGCATGGAAGCATGACATGGTACTTGTGGAAATGTGATGTGGGCTGTCTCCCCTTGAAAAGGTTGCAACCACGTGGATATTTTCATGGATTGTACCTGTCAGCTATCCATTCCATGCAGCTTCGCCTCTGTTTCTCATGACATTTCCTTTCTCAGTCTCTCTTGTTTGGAGGATTTTTGGTTTACTCAGCTTTTAGCCTCATTTCCACTCAATCATGATTCATGAATCACAACATAACCTAACATA
>BPVZ01000024.1:1230900-1244330 GCA_020521535.1 Rubroshorea leprosula | reverse complement strand
AAATAAATAAAACGAAAACATCATGTCACTTAAATCATTAGGACTCGGCCATTTGCCACCGTTTTTTTTTTCCACCGAATGTAACCAAACGGCCCTAAACAAATCCAAAAACGGCAGTCGCAAAACGACAGGTGGGAGGCGCATTTTAAGCGCTGAAATCGATCGTAGTCCTTCCGCCCATTTCTCCCCCACTATTATTAAGGCACCGTATTTATACCCTACAGCTTCTCTCTAGCTTAAGCCTTGAGTTCCATGTGCTTAATACTTGGTGGAGGTCAGTTCAGGACTCAGAAGGAAGATGGAGTAGTAGAGTGTTCCCTGTAGAACAATGGCGAAAAGGATCAAGGAAGAGACTTGGACCGTTGCTGACGCAACCACATTCCCTAAACCACGTCACCGTCGACCCCTTGATTACTGACCTTTCGCTGCTGCTCCTGCCCCCCCTTTCACCCCCCACTCGCGTGCCTCTGTCAGATCTCTTTTTCCCTCTCTAAAAAATACCACTGTCTTGTTCTGTAACTTCAAGTTCAATTTTTTTTTTTTTTATTTCTATAATTCTCTCTAGTCTAATCGTCTTTATCCCGTCTGGTCCTTTCTCGTTCCATTTCTCTCTCTCTCTAGCTCGGGATTTCGTTTCCTCTCCCTGGATTTGTCCAGTATCTTTGGCTGTTTCTGTTTCTCTTTATGGTTCTGGTTCTGGCTCTCCGTATTTCTTAAAGAGAACAGAAGCTGAGGGTGCAACGACGATGATGTGTGGTTTCTGGAACTTGAAGAAAGAATATTGAGTAAGAGTTCTTTCTTCTTCATCTCCAAGTCCTTTTTACTTTGATGTAATCCTGAAAGCATTTTGTTTTCTAATGTATTTGCCTGCTCTGTTCTTTTTCCGGCTGTCTTTGCCGGAAAAGTTAGGGACTGTGATTTTTTTTTTTTTTTTTTTTTTTTTTTGGTTTTTATAATAATGAAAAAGGAGTTCTAGTCGGCTAAACTTAACTCCGTCCGGCTGCCTTTGCGGGAAGGTTGGTCTCTTTCTACATTTGCTGAGTAGCCAAACAGTGAATTAGCTTGTGGTTTCACTAGTAAAGAACTCCATTTTTTCTTTCTTCTTTTTAGCAGAAAATGATTTCGAGTTTTCTTGTTTTGGGAATAGAAATTAGTTGACTTTTATTCTTGGAAATAATTAATTTCACAGGCCATACTCATTCTTGATGCTATTAACAAATCCCTTGGGACTTCTGACAATTAAATATCTTTAGAGAAAAGAGAAAATCAAGAAGGCTTAGTAGAGAAAATGTTAAGGACGTCTAATAATAGCAACATGTAAAATTTGTTAAAATTAGGATCCATATTATGTTCTAAATATTAGATGGCTGTAACTGGATGTTTTAACCCTTTTAATGTTAGCTAGTTCTAATTTTTCCGTTTCTCATATTGTTAATAAATTAACATTAATTAAAGGTATCGGAACAATTTTACAAGCAGTTCTAGCTTTTAAATGCTAGGATGCCTTGGTTTTTTACTCTTTTTTCTGATTTCCGATATATGTATATATATTTATGTAGTATCTCTTTGTTGCCGTTAACATAACATACATGGTTCTTTGTTGAAGTTGTTTCTAAATAACTGGTCTGGTCATCATGGGAATGGTTGTATTGGTTTACAATTTAGAATGGCAGAACTGCAGTATCTTGTACAGACATTGTTTTCAGTGATGTTTCATTTTCTCTTTTCAATTATAATGTCCTCTCTTTGTCATTTGTGTGCATTGTTTGTTAGTGTTAGGAGTGATGAATTCTGTGTACTTTGCTGTATAATGAATGCCAGCTCGTGCCATAATATAGAAACATTGATCAAGACATGTGTTTAACAGCTTTACAGGCTTCTCACTTTTCATTATGATGATAATTGGATAGACAACTCCTAATTAACTACTAAAAATTTGGTCTTTTCTAATTTTACACTCTAACAGAGATTAGCTTCATTCCAAACTTGACAGTTGAAAGTAATGCAGAGTTGGTAGTTTTGTGTATTAATGCAGCTTCTCTTGGTTTTTGGTTTTAAGGTTATAATTGAAATTCTGATGTCATTTTTAAATCTGTTGTCCTATTTGTTTCTGCTATTAGACGTAAGTGGATGCTTGATTTGTGTAATGGTGATCCCGCTATCACTATGGGTGCAAATTGTTAAACAGTATTGGGTGAGAAATAGATGACGTTTGATAGTATGAGATTTTGAATATCATTATATCAGTTTATTTTTCTTTAGAACTCCACGACCATAATGCATCATATTTATAAAATTATTTTGTCATTTTATAGGCAAACAGATTGAAGCATAAGGTGGGAGGTTATGAAAATGCATGAGGATCAGTGTAGAGTACATAGCTATTATGCATCATGAACTTGGTGGCTGTTGCTCCAGTTGCTTGTCTTAATAACTTAGTTGTTTTCATCTTTTCCTAAAGGAGCCTTTAGCATTCTGGATGAACAGTGAGTTTGTTCTATTAAATTTTATAAAGTTTGTCCTTTATTAATCATGCTATTTTGTACCTCTGTGGAGTCCCACTGTCTGATGGGCTTTATTTATTGCTATTAGTTCTCATTTTGGTTATATTGCTGCCTATTAGTTTCTTTTTTCCATATTATTGCCTGCTAGCTCAAAGTTGAACTAGAGTGACAGTTCAGTTTTTTATAATCATGCAGGTACATTATGAGAAGCTTAAGGCAATGGGCAGCAGTATCTGCACCAGGAAATGAAAGAGAGGCAGCGTTGGACGACTGAAGAGGATGCTTTGTTACGTGCATATGTGGAGCAGTATGGGCCAAGGGAGTGGAACCTTGTGTCACAGCGCATGAACACACCCCTAAACAGGGATGCAAAATCTTGCTTAGAAAGGTGGAAAAACTACCTCAAACCTGGTATTAAGAAGGGTTCTCTTACTGAAGAGGAGCAACGTCTTGTCATTCGTCTTCAAGCCAAACACGGTAACAAGTGGAAGAAAATTGCAGCTGAAGTCCCAGGTAGAACTGCTAAGAGACTGGGCAAGTGGTGGGAAGTGTTTAAAGAGAAGCAGCAAAGGGAACAAAAGAACAATAAGACAGTAGATCCAATTGAGGGCAAGTACGATAGAATTTTAGAGACATTTGCAGAGAAATTAGTTAAAGAACGACCTAACTCAGCTCTTGCCATGGCTACTTCCAATGGAGGCTTTCTTCATACTGACCCACCTCCACCTGCCCCAACTCTGCTTCCACCTTGGCTCTCGAATACCAGTAATGCTGCTGCTGTCAGGCCACCATCCCCATCTGTAACTCTAAGCCTTTCTCCATCAACTGTAGCAGCTACTCCTCCAATCCCATGGCTGCAGCCTGAGAGGCCTCCTGAAAATAGTCCCCTTGTTTTAGGAAACATGATGCCTCATGGATCAGTTCCTACTTGTGGTGACAACCTTCTGATAGCAGAGCTGATAGAGTGCTGCAAGGAGTTAGAAGAAGGGCACCATGCTTGGGTTGCACATAAGAAAGAAGCATCCTGGAGATTAAGAAGGGTAGAGTTACAGCTGGAATCAGAGAAAGCGTGCCGAAGGAGGGAGAAAATGGAGGAAATAGAATCAAAGGTCAAGGCTCTTAAAGAAGAACAGAAGGAAGCTCTTGACAGAATTGAAGCAGAATATAGAGAGCAGTTAGCAGGGCTGAGAAGGGATGCTGAATCCAAGGAACAAAAATTGGCTGAGCAATGGACTGCAAAACATCTACGTCTTACCAAGTTTCTTGAACAGATGGGGTGCAGGTCCAGGATTCCTGAGCCTAATGGCCGGTGAGAATCATGTTCTCGTATCTTTTGATCATCTGTGCATTTTCTTCCCATATACTATCATAGATCTCTTATTTTCACCGTCTACTAGTTGCTTGAACTTGACTGAATGTAAAGTAACATTAGCTGAACTTGCTCTATCTTGCATTCAGCTTTTTAAATTATATCTAGTCCTTTTGGATTGAGAAGTGTGTGATAATTTAACAGGCAATGGCCTTGGACCTACTTGATGAGAACGCTGCCCATGCACTGAGGCATAATGCTAATAAAAGTAGAAGCAAAATGCATTTATTAAGAGCTGAAATGTTTGTATGTTGATGTATCATGAAATATCCATTTTGGCAGGCTAATGAAATTCCATGAATATCTTTCTCAAGTTAATGGGCATAATTATATTCTCAGAAGTTGCATTGTGGCTTTGATTATTTCAAAAGAGGAATTGACTGATTGCTGGCATGCCCGGGCTGTGCTCGCATTTTGTTGCTGACCAAAAAAAAAAAAAAGAACGAGGCATGCATATATGTGCAAATTATCAACTAGATTCTGCAAATCATCTTCCATTGTGCTTGCAGAGTGGAAGCATGAGCCGTTCTCTCTTCTTGCTAGGCAAAGAGCGTTGGGCTTTGGGTATAGAAAAGGCATCCATGACTATTCTTAGTACTGCATGTGACTCCATAAGAGAGTATGAAAAGACAACTAAGTAAGAGCATATTTGGTGAAACTTGTAAGTGTTTTAGTATTTTAATATTATTTATATTTCATAAGTTAAAATTTTTTCTTTAAATTTTTTAAAAAAAAATTTTTTTCCCTTAAAAAACCTTAAACAATGAATTTTGGAAATTTTTAAACTTTTGTTTTTTATAAAAAAAATTTTATTCACTTTTTATTATTTTTAAAAGTAAATTTTAAAATTTTCTTCTAATAAAAATTTAAATTTATGATTTATAAACAGTATTAAAAAAAAAAGAGAGTAAAATTTCTAATAAACTCTATCAAACAGCCTTAAAGATGAAACAAATTATCTTGTGAGTGGTAATTTTTCTTTTGAGTAGCTTAAAATATCTTAAATTTAATTCGTATGTGTGCGAGTGGGGTATGTAAAGAAAAGTCGGAGAAGTTGTTTCTAACTGCGGAATTTAAAATAAAAAAATAATAAATAGAGCAATGATTATTGTAGTGTTTGGACAAAATGCCATGGGAAATGGTACAAGTAAGGATATGAACCTCACTAGTTTAGTTACTAACAAATTAACATACAATAGTAAATGGCAGGAAACTATGAGTATAAGTAAATATTGTATTTATATAATAAAAATAGTAGTTGTTTGTTTTATCTCTTAAAATTTAAAAGAAAAATAATTTTAAAATTATATTATTTTAATAATTTTTATTAAAAATATTAAAATATTTTATGTTTAAAATATGAATGAGATTTTTTAAATTTCTTTTGGTGATATATTGTTAAATGATTTAATTTGAAAATAATTATATTTTTAATTTTTGAAAAATAAAGTGCATAAACACCAATCCTCTATATAATATTATTAAATCGTAACAATAATAAGCAATGTAGTAATCACATGATTTAATATAGGAAAGTTACATGTTAATTACTTAAATAGTTTAGTTATAATTTTTTTTTTTGTTGGAAGTAAAAAATTTTAAGTTGTATGAGATGCTAATGAGGTGAACTAAGAGATAGAAAATGGTTATTATTATTATTATTATTATTATTTAATCAAAATAAAAAAATATGATAAGATTATTTGTATTTTTATGGTATAAATTCAATCTTTTAGTTTATACATATAAAAAATATTTATTTTTAAAATAGGGAAGTTGGGCCTGCCGTAATTGGGCATTTTCTTAGTATTTTAGTGGTGTTAAATTTCTAATTACTTAGAAGTCTTATAATTCGTTGCATTGCTAAATAAGGAAGGAAACTTCTCCGATGTACTAATCAAGGATCTCAACTTTGTAAAATTTACTAATCAAGGATAAAGTGGAAGGAAAGTTAAGGAGGCCATTTAACACCGTTTAGTGGATTCCATAATAATAAATGTAGACATGGATAATATACAAAGGAAAATGATTTTTGAATAATCTTTTTGTATAATTTTTTAATACAACTTGATGTATCATTTAAATAATTGGTTCTTTTTATTCATATGAGACTTATAATATTGAATACATTCATTCATTTAATAATATGTAAAAGTTGTATTAAAAAGTGATATAAAAAAATTATCAATAGTATATATACAAAAAGGAATAGCTGACTTGGACATTAAGAAATACATTAAGAAATAATGACGTGGACAAATATTCAAATAATAATAAAGCTAATTGTATCATTTATCTAAAAATAATTAAAATTAAATAAAAAAAATTCTTCAACTCCTTCCTTCTTCGTATTCCTTCCGTTACGGTTTCCCCTTATTTAATTGGGGAGAAGAACAATGAGGAAAGGAAGGAAAAAGATGAGGAAGAAGATGAAGAATTTTGGGTTTAATTTTAATTATTTTTAATTTAATAATAAAGCTGGCTTTATTTTCTTTTCGAATGTTTGTCCGCATCATTATTTGTTAGTGTCCATTTCAGCCCTTCCTTTTGTATTTTGTCCATGTTAGGATTAATTACGGGGGTTGTTGATATAGGGGCAACTTTTTTGTACTATCTTTTTATACAACCTTTCATGTCATTAAATGAGTGGATATATTCAATATTATAAGTTTTAAATGAATAAAAAAAATCAATAATTTAAATAACACGCAAGATTGTATAAAAAGATAATACAAAAAAGTTATCCTTAAATCATTTTTCTTATTGTGAGTCCACTAACAGTGTTAAATGGCCATGTCAGCATACCATCCACTTTATCCTTAGTATATTTTACAAAGTTGAAATCCTTAATTAATACACTAGGAAAGTTGACATACTTAATAAGTAATGAAAAAAAGTTAAAATGCTTAATTAGTAGAAGTATCAAAGTTTAAATGCTTATCATATTATTTCTCAAATACTATTCAATGCACCTAAATTTAATTGGATTTTGCAATATCTAAGCAATCCATACTCATATAGAAAGTTAATAATGATTGAGATTTTTTGCCTTTTTTGCCATAAGGCTTGATTTTATGCTTAATTTGGCTTAACTTTCCTTGTTTTTCAAAGAATTCATCTAAACCAAGAATGCCTTCAAAACAAATATATATAGCAACAGAAACACCATGATTCAATCCATCCATAATTCATTTGAGTTTTTCTACAAGAAAATATTAAGGAGGGTCATTGTTGGGCTTCTTCCCATTGTTCCCACAAAGAAAGTTATATGGATCATCCAAGCTTTCACCTGTCTCGATGTGGTCAATCAATTGATTCTTATCATCAAAAACATAATTAGCTCCATAGAGAAATCAATGTCGTTCATTTCTATTGAAAATGCGACATTGATTATTGACAACTGCAGCAGAGCCATCAGCAAGCATAGGAAGATCCAGCTCCTTAACTGGCGCAGAGTCAATGACACCGATCTCCACATTCGGTGGGAGAACAGAATCGGTTTCCTCTGCATTAGCCTCACAACCTATGCTTTCAATTTTCCTTTTCAACATTTTGTGAAATGGCTTACAAGGTGGTGATAGGTGTGAAGAGTTGCCTTCCCCTATCTGAGGTTGGTTTCTAGTGTTAAAGTGGAGCTCTTGCTCCATTTTACCTTTTCCTAGTTCAACACTGAGATCTAGATCCATGTTCCACCTACCTTTGCCATTGTGAACTTGTAGCTCCTGAAAAATTGTGAAAAACTAATTAACAATTTGTTTTTCACAATTCATTAACGGAGAAGAAAGAACTCATTGCTACTTAGCTGATTCATAGGAACAACATCTTCCTTCAAACCTTTCCCTTTGGTAGGGTATTCCTCCCTCAATATGAATCTTGATATCTCGATGATGGATCAAAAAAACCCCACAAGATGTCTCATGGTGATAGTGCTATACAAAATATGTTATCATCTTATAGATTTAATTAAATTTTTTAATAAAAATGAATTATAGCATTTTTTGTATTTTATATTTGTAGAACAAAAATAATATACTTACAATGTTATATAAGATTGTAAACCTACAATCAAGATATATCATTATATGATGGACTGCTTTTATTCAGAAGTCCACCATTATGTTGTATATATTGCTTATTTATTGACATATCATAATTGTAAATTTACAATTTTATATGATATTGTAATTATATCACTATCATTTGTAGAATTATTAACTATTTTAATAACAAAAAAGATCAAGATATCCTATCATTAAAAACGTAAAGTTTAATCTTAACCACATGATAAATGTGACTTAGGTTAGGCATATATTATGTCTCACTTATCAAATGATTTTGATTGGACATTCTAATATTTTTTAATGTTAAGGCATCTTGACTTTTTATATCTCTTTTTAATAATATGTTATGTGAAAAAAAAAAAAAACTGTGAAAAAACAATCATAAACGCAACCTTAATTAATCAAGTAATTAACCAAAGTAAAAAATTAGTCAAAATAGTTACTCATATTATTGAATCAAATATTTTATTAATTCTTTGCTTACGCTCAATGAGCCATCCATTTAGTCTGTAAGACAAAATATATCATATATGTCCCACTCCATTTCTGCAAAAATAAAAGTCATATATAAATGGATGTGATCTCAATACACCTTTTTGGAGACGAAACATAACACGAAAACATAATCTTAATTATCTTAGCATATCGATATGTCCCTAAATATAATCTCAATGAAAAACACTAATTATGTACTTACGGTTACAAAATTGTTGACCATTTGCATCAGTGAATCAAGGAGATGATTGAAAGAAGTGCGTTTTTTGCCAACCAAACATGCCTTATTCCTTTGTTTCATCTATATCTTCGATTTTCCCTTCCCTTTCAGAATTGATTCCCTTAACTACAATGTAAAACCTAGACATATAAATATTAGAAACAAAAAAATGAATTGTAGTCCGGCTTGTGTGGGTGACAAACAGCATTAATTATCATATTAGAATTTGACAAGAAAATGTAAGAAAACTAAGTATATTTCATATAAATGCTTCATTTGGATTAATATTGGTTATTACCTCTAGACTTAGTGCATCAAAATCAGTTATCAGGTACTGTGAAGTTTAATGGAGCACGATTCAGCACTTCATTTGGCTCTTCGTCACCATTTCCAACTGCCTCTTCTTTTCCATCAATATTCTCATCTTCCTTACCATTTTGCTCTTGTTGCGCCGTTTCATCAAGGTCCTCTCTCTACATTTTCAGCTCATTTTCCTCCATTTACACATTTTGTGCTCTACGTCTCCCCATCAAGGTAGCAATTGCTTTCTATAATGCATAAAAAGACATCAACAAGTTAGACGAAATTGCAAAAACAATATTCAGTGCATCATGACTATTCAAACTCAAAAGGGTCGAGTAAGAAATATTACATTGATAGTAGGTTTTAATGCTCTGTCTATAGTATGTCATCTACTGATTGTTTCTTCTCTAGTAGTATCCTTTATTGTTCGTCTTGAGGCTGGAGAAACGCCAGGGACATCAGCTCTCCATGGTATTGTGTTGGAAGTTGGAACTACCGGACATTTCTGATGTCCTTTGTTTTGATTTGTATGGACTCGGCGCTGGCATCTCAGGCATCGTTCGTTTTAATCTTGAACTACTGGGAATATCAGAAGTTGTAGATCTTGATGGTAAAGGACCAGCATTAGCAGCCATGTTTTTGTGGCTGCATTTCTTGGTCTTGAAGCAGTGGCCATGTTTCCTGGCCCAATGAATCTCATTTGCTCCTATTCAAACGAGATTGAAACCATCAAAAAAGAAGAAGGAGACAGACAAGCATATAGACATACAATGAAGATTTTTTTTTTCTATTGTGGCGCAATGAAAGGTTAGTTTAGAGGGAAAAGACATTATTTTGTTTTGTATTTTTTACATAGTGACTTAAAAATTTCAGAGTTGAATATTTTTTTTTATTAATAATTTCTTTTCTTTTTTTTTTGATTCTCACTGATTTAATTTGATGAGTGCAAATTAAAAATATTCTCATCAATCATTGTTGATGAGAATTTTTTAAAAGATCGAATGAATAAACCATCTCAAAATTTTGTCTCGATTAAGATCTAAAAAAATTTAAAAAATAAATTAAAATAATCAAAATCAAACTTAAATAATAATAAAATTACATAAGTTTGATAATTAAAATAGAGAATTAACAGTAATAACAAATAACGAATAACGGTCAATTACTAATAAATATAAGAAATAAGAAATTAATAAAGTAAAACACCATAAACATTACCATATAAATAAATAATAGTTATGATCTATAGTGAAATGCTAAAAATTTAGCATGAATTTCAGTGAAAGAAGAGATATCACTACCTGATCATTTCCAAACATCGTAGTTTTAGTACTTGCAAAATGTGTTGGATTGACCTTGTATGCCCTCTTGAAACTGTCATGACCTTGTTGTAACTGTAGTTGCAAGAATAGTTTAAGTGTAAATGAAAGAAGAACCATATATTAATTATAAAAATCATAAATCAAAAATGAAATTGAGATGGAAAGTGTCTGTAATTGGCGTTTTATGTTTTCTTTTTTTTGTTCTTATGGCCTTTTCCACTTTCTTTTGTTTTTTTTTTTTCACCTTTTCCTTTCATTTTTTTATCCTTAAACTGATTCTCTTACCGTCATTAGTTTTCTAATTAATATTATTGTTAAAATTTTCTCATTGTATTGGAATAATTAGATTAAAGAATTTTAGTTAAAAAAGAGAAAATACCACACGAAAGGTAGTGTAGGAGTCCTGAAAAAACCAATAAGAAAAGTATAAGAGTTAGAATTTCTTCAAATGGGAGCTAAATCCATACATTTAACACTTTTATAAAGCCTCTAATTACAAAAGTACTTAAATTTCTTAATGATTGAATAGTGTAAAAGAAATTTAAGACCTTAAAAATTATATTACCCTCTGTGTAGATATCCTATATAAAGAGGATGGATCTGAACTACCGACAAGGTGGTAGTGATGACACCATTGGTTAGGCATTGGTCTAGAGCTTCCTTGACTGTAAAGTCATTGTAGTTTAGGCATCGGCTTTGAACTCATTTGACCATATTGCCACTGATAGTCACCTTGTGGTATAGAGCAAGAGCTGGATGGACAAGCAAACTGCCATTGGTGTCTTGAGACAGGAGTTGATTTCACTTGATAACCAACAATTGCAACAAATTTTTGTGAATTTAACTGAAGACAAGCAGAAGGTGGGGATGATTGACTCCTTTAGTGGTGACTCAGTGGTTGTTGTCTTTGCAAGTCAAATTCAGTTACCTCTTGTGATGACTCTTCTATCTCCTTCTTTGCATATGTGGTGGTCTCTTCACCTATCTTCATTGTTGATAATATCACCATTTTGTCTTACACCAAGGGCTCTTAAAATGCTATGGAAAAAAAATGGTTCTCAAAATGTTAAATGTTTTTGTAGTGTTTGTGAAGAGATGAGTGATCCATTATATAGGCACTAGAAAAAGAGAGCATTCTAATTCTTGCAGAAACTTTGATTTCATAAGCACCTTAACAAGGCAACCGGGTGGACCCATTTGAACTAGGAAAGGTTTGTAAAAATAAGTAAGTTTTGTCCTTATTTTGTAATTTAGTTGAAAATAAAAATTGAAGATGGGAGAATTCATGTATGTAATCTGGAATTTTTTAAAAGTTAAGAAATTAAGCCATTTTTGTCAATGTAAGTAATTAGGGAAAAATTCAAAAAGGTAACTTCATTAAAAAAAAAGGAGTTGGTAGGAAACAAAAAGGGGGGGTTGGTAGAAAAAAAATACTAAAATTAGTAAAAATGGAGATTTTCATGTAGGATATGAATTTTTTTTTTAAAAGAAAGCCTTTATTTTTTAATGGGATGCTTAGGTGTAAATACGAGTCTTTGGGATTTTTTAATGGATTTTATCCCATTTCTTACTGTTATTACCATATTTAGGCACCCCTTTATATGATATATCTACGTAGATAGGGATACAATTATAAATATCATATGGTAAGTGTATATTACTAGAAAATATATGTTTGTTAATTATATGGAAAATGTGCTCATTTGACTTATCTTCGTAAAAATTAAGAAAAAAATTATCTTAAAATTATGTTGTTTCAATAAACTCTTATTAAAAAAAATTAAAATACCCTATTTTAGTATCATAAATTAGATTGTTTTTAGTTTTTTTTTTTCCATAATACTTTATTAAAATAACACGGTTTTAGAGTAATTTTACTCTTAATTTTTAATAGATAAAGTAGATAAACACTAAGTCTAATTATATTATAAATTGCGAAAGTTTAAATAGTTTTTTTATTGAAAAGTTTTGATTTTCATTTTTTTTTTGTTTAGTTTATTAGCAAAATTTATTGATGGATTTTTATTAGCAAAATTTAATTACATAAGTTATCTTCATAAAATTTTCATTGCAATCCCCTACTATATTAGTACTAATAAAAAGATTTAGCAAATAGATTGGATTCTTCATTTCAAGGGCCAAGAGTTTCTGACAAGTGACACTCGAAGACTAAGAATATGATTGAATTTTTATTTTTATTTTGATTGTACAATAAAAAGTAATAATTTTTTATTTTTTATTCCATTCATCTATATATCATGCGATTCAAATTTAGTGTTTCTTATTTTTAGTAAAAAGAAATTATCATTAAGTTACCTAAATAATTGGTATGATTGAATTTATTCAAACAAAAAGAAAATGTAACAAATTGGTTTCGATGTTCAGTGAAATACAGGTGTTATTTATTCATTCTTTACGTGTCAAATATATACAAAGATTAAATGATTTTATTGATTGCAGTATTTGAATTTGTGTCTTTTGGATCATTGATTTAATTACTCATTGATTTACATTTGCATTCTGAGAGAGAGCTTGCTTTTAAGTTATACCGTGTATATTAGGAATAATTTAATTTTTTTAAAATAGTAATTTCATTCAAGTCTCAAAATGTCTTTTTTTTTTTTCTTTTCTTCTATTATTTAAATACTAATTGTAATATTGAAGAGCTAATATGTAGCAAACGAATGTAACAGAGGAAAAAGATTGAATTTATTAAGACAAAATAAAAGGTGCTAGCCACAACAAACAAAATGAAATGCACATGCGTTAAAAGGGATAACAGAGGGCTTTTAATGGGTGATTCAACTAGTTAAGAATTTGACATTTTAAATTAAAAATTTTTAATTCAAATCTTAAGTCTGATAAAGAAAGATTTGAGAAAAAAAAAACTATATTTTTTTGTGTGTAATTTATTATGAAATGCATTAAATATATATATATATATATGTGGTTGTTCAATGCGGCTATTGAACTAACTGGGCATCAAGGCCCAAAAAGCCAATTGGGCTTTAATAGCAAAATGTAACTAGTTTTATTTTGTTTGAATGAGATTATGAGGGTACTACTCTAATTGGATTGGCCCGTCAGATTCCAAGATCGCTGCAAAACCGCAAGAGGGAAAGTATACTCAAGGTCTTGAGACGAGGAAAGTGAAAA
>BPVZ01000024.1:1195468-1207423 GCA_020521535.1 Rubroshorea leprosula | reverse complement strand
GCACTTTCCCCTATTTATTAATTATATTATAAATTGTGAAAGTTTGATTAATTAATTTTATATTAAGTTGTTTTGATTAGCAAAATTTAATTATACGTCATCTTCACAAAATTTTTATAGTAATCCCCTAGTATATTTCTAATAAAAAGATTTAGCCAATGGATTGGATTCTTTATAATCAAGGGACAAGAGTTTCCAACAAGTGACACTCTTAAGACTAAGAACATGATTGACGCAGTTTAGACAAAACGAAAATATAACGAATTGATTTCCGTGGTCAGTGAAGAACAGGCGTTATTTTCTCGTTCTTCACGGGTCAAATATATTCAAGGATTAGATTGCTTTATTGATTGCAGTCATTTGAATTTGTGTCTTGTAAGGATAGGTCCGAGGTGCCAAGTCTCGAACTGCTACAATAATTCCTTTATGACCGAAGTGAAGGATAAATCCAAAACTTCCTGCTCAAATAGTTGCATGACAGCGACAATGAACATGCTCGCACCTGATCCCTTATGATGAGCTACACAGCAGTTATGGTGGACATCCTTGCATCTGAATATCTCTCAAATTCCCGGTCTCGGAATAATCGTCTGGATAGACACGTCAGGCTCCGATTATCTTGCTTGGCATGCCACGTGGGTTCCTCATTGGATCCTATAAATACCCCCTAGGGGCCACGTCAAAAAGGTAATTGAAACCAACCCTAAGCTCCTTTTATCTCCGCTCTAGAGGTAGTCCTGATTATTGCTGACTTAAGCATCGGAGTGTCTACCCCGAGTTCCATCTCGGGGCTTTGCAGGTCAATCCAGAGTGCAGACGCGGATTGAAGAGGGACTTCTGGTTTGGTGCAATTACATTGGCGCCGTCTGTGGGAATCCGAACTAAAAGCTTTCTTGTTGCTCTTTCATCATGGTTAACACTCGATTAGTTCGAGCTGGCAATTCATCTCTGCCTCTTGGGCAAGGTCAACTCCCCAACAACCTTCCACCTCAGCTCCCACCTCAACTTCCACCTCACATCCCAAATATATTCCCTCTTGTTGATCATGCAGAAGGAGGAGATGAAAACCAACCTCATACCTCAGCTCACAACTCAACTTCCATTGCCAACCAAGACGTAGTGACAGCTCAGCTTGCTGCCATGCAACAACAGTTCGGTGTTTTTCAGTTGGTACTGGCTCAGCTTTTAGCTAGAAACAATCCTGGTGATCCCCTCATTAATTTACTGAACCCTGCCCCACAACCCCCAGCTCCACAACAGAATCCTCAACCAGTTTAGCATGCTCTTGCTCTTAGTGAATCTCAAGGTCAATCTCACATAGCACCAGTTCAGCAACCCCTTCCTGATGATGTCACTAAACGTCTAGACAGCCTAGAAAAGCTAGTAGCTTATCAACGAGGGGCCCCACCCCCACACCATGCTGCTGACTCTATACCTCATCCTCTGAACACCAACATCACATTGGAACCTTATCCTGCTGGCTTCAAAATTCCTCAGCTTGAGACTTATGATGGGACGAAGGATCCCGATGACCACTTGCATGCTTTCTACTCTTGCATGCAAGCTTAGAATGCCTCTGACGCGTTGATGTGCAAGATCTTTCCCTCTACTTTCCGAGGTAATGCTCGAACTTGGTATTACAGTCTACCTCCAAGGTCAATTAGCTCTTATACAGAAATGGCATCTGCCTTTGCCACTAAGTTTTCCAGTAGAAGGTTGATCAGGAAAACTACTTCTGAGTTTATGCGAGTTAAACAGAGGGATAGAGAATCTCTGAAGAACTATATGAGCAAATTCAATGATGCGGTATTGGAGGTTAGTTCCTTCAACCAAGCTGTGGGGATCGCTGCTGTGATCTCCGGTCTTAACCATGACAGGTTCAGAGACAGTTTGATCAAACATCCTGCCACCACCTTTAGCGAGGTGAATGATAAGTCTCTGAAATTTATAACTGCTGAGGAATACGCCCCGGCGCAGAACCCAACTCCCTCTAAGAACCGAAACCCAGAATGGAAAGATGACAATTCGAGCAGGAAAAGGATGAGGATGGCACAGAACCGAGGTCCGATGCTGACCTCCACATTGAGATTCGGATGGCCGAACTCTACACCCCCGCAACAATCTACAGGTAAACCTCCAGTTAATTGGACTCCTTTTAATTTGCCGAGGTCACAGATTTTTATGCAGATCAAGAATAAGATCGATTTAAGGTGTCCTGGCCCAATGAAGACTGCTGCTACTAGTCGAGATCATACCAGATATTGTGATTTTCATCAAGATCACGGTCATACTACAGAGCAGTGCAACAGTTTAAGGTCCGAACTGGAGAGTCTAGCTCAGAAGGGAATGTTGAATGAGTACATTCGGAGAGCTGAACAGCCGAGATTTGTCAAAGAACAGAGGCCATAGCCTCAAGGAGTCCGCAATCCCCCAAACAAGAAAAGTGTGGGATATCAACAAGCCCCACCTCCACTCCCACCACTAGCTAGAATCATACACATGATTACGGGAGGTCTGGAAGCAGGTGGATTGAGCTCTAAACAACGAAAGCTGTATGTCAGAGAGGTTAAGCATCAAAACCGAGCTCAGAAATGAAAATTTGACGACGCTGACTGGAGGAATCAACCTGTTACTTTCACATCTGTTGATTTTGACACAGTTGTTACGGCCCACAATGATCCCTTGGTCACTTCTGTCATGATTAACAACTGTGAAGTACAACGTGTCCTTGTTGACACTAGGAGTGCACCAGATATCATGTACTTTACTGTTTCGAGAGTCTTGGACTGGATCCAGTGTTGTTACAAAGATATGATGGTCCCATCTATGGTTTCAATAACCAGCCTATTCAGGTAGAAGGAGTTCTTACCCTCCATGTGGCTTTCGGGAGTGGTTGAACCTATGTGACTCCTTCAGTCCGGTTCTTAGTAGTCAAGATGGCGTCTTCTTTCAATGTTGTCATTGGTCGACCCACGCTGACTGAAATCCGAGCTGTGGTTTCTCAATCTCACCTATGCATGAAATTCCCAACTCCTATGGGAATAGCAACACTGAGGGGTAACCAGGAGGTGGCCAGACATTGCTATATCACCTCGGTCAGACAACCTAAAAAGGGCAAAGATCAGGCACCCGAGGTCATTCCCCAATGGATTCCTGATAATCAACAAGTCATGGGTGTTGAAATAGTAGATAACCGACCGAAAGATGAACCCAGAGCTGCTCCAATTGAAGATGTTGAAGAAGTGCTCATTGATGAAAGAGATCCGAGCCGAAAGACGCAAATTGGAACTAGATTGAACCCGGAGGAAAGAACAGAGCTAATAGCTTTTCTTCGAGCTAATAATGATGTCTTTGCGTGGACCTCGGCAGACATGCCAGGAATTCCACCCTCAGTATCCCAACATAAGCTTAGCACCAATCCGTTGAAGAAACCAGTAGCCCGGAAGCGACATCTCTTCAGGGGGGAGAGGCTTCAGGCTATAAAAGAAGAGAAGAGGTAGAGAAACTTTTACAAGCTGGTTTCGTCAGAAAAGTTGATTATTGCGAATGGGTGGCTAACCTAGTCCTGGTGAAGAAGGCAAATGGTAAATGGCGAATGTGCATCGATTACACAAATCTTAACCAAGCCTGCCCCAAGGATTACTATCCAATGTCGAGCATTGACAGATTAGTTGAAGCGGCCTCAGGCAATGAGAGATTAAGTCTCTTGGATGCATATTATGGGTATCACCAGGTGCTGATGGCTCCAGAAGACGAAGAGAAAACCTCGTTCTATGTTGGCGATGAAATTTATTGCTATGTCATGATGCCATTTGGCTTAAAGAACGCAGGTGCTACTTATCAAAAAATGGTGACCATCATCTTCCGAGCTCAGATCAGTAGGAATCTGGAGGTGTATGTCGAGGACATTGTGGTAAAGAGCCTGAAAGCAGAAGACCATCTAGCTGATCTCGACGAAACTTTCAACAACCTCAGAAAGAACAGAATGCGGTTAAACCCAGCCAAATGCATCTTCGGCGTGGAGTCTGGAAAGTTTCTAGGTTTCATGGTGTCCCGAAGAGGGATTGAGGTCAATCCAGAGAAGATCAGAGCAATTATCGAGATGGAACCGTTGAAATCAATAAAAGATATACAGAGGTTGACTGGAAGGGTGGCAACCCTTCATCGGTTTATATCGAAGTCAGTAGATAAGTGCCTACCATTCTTCAAGATTATGAGGTCAGCCGCCTAGAAGGATGAATCAGGAAAACAAAAGAAATTTGAATGGAATCAAGAATGCCAAGCTGCATTCGACGAGCTGAAGTCTTATCTTAGCTCGCCACCTCTACTGACTAAGGCCGTAGATGGAGAGATTCTTATTTGTATTTGGGAATTTCAGATGAAGACATTAGTTCAGTTTTGGTGAGAAAAGAAACCAAGCAGCAGAAACCAATCTATTATATCAACAGTGTACTGCACGGAGTAGAGCTGAGGTATCCTATAGCTGAAAAAGCAGCATTAGCAGTTGTCACTTTGGCTAGGAAGCTGAGACCATATTTCCAGTCACACCCAATTATCGTCCTCACAGATCAACCTCTTCGTTAGATTCTGCAGAAACCAGAGTGCTCTGGAAGATTAATTAAGTGGGCAGTAGAACTGGGGGAATTTGAGATAACATTTCAGCAGAGATCAGCAATCCGAGGTCAAGTATTAGCAGATTTTATTGTCGAATGCACTCCATGTCCTTCAACTTCTAATCCAGAGCCCAACGACTGGACCTTATATGTTGATGGGGCATCTAGTAGCAAGGGTTCAGGAGCTGGCACTCTCTTGATTGGTCTAGAGGGATACCGAAGTGAACATGCCCTGAAATTCAACTTCGATGCAACAAATAACATGGCTGAGTATAAAGCTCTACTACTTGGTCTACAGCTAGCATTGGAGTTGAAAATCAGTGCGATTCAAGTATACAGTGACTCCCAATTGGTGGTGAACCAAATCAACTCAATCTGCTAAGTCATTGATCCTGTGATGGTGAAATATGTAGCCTTGGTGGCCGAGCTGAAATGCAAATTCCAGAAATTCTATCTGAGCAAAATTCCCCAACTAAGAATGAACAGGCAAATTCAGTCTCCAAGTTTGCCTCTGATAGCTCTTTAAGTTCCAGATCAGTTTTTATAGAGGTCTTAGATGAACCAAGCTTCATGAAGCCTCGGATGATGGAAATTAGCACAGACCCTGACACGTCGAGTTGGACTCACTCAATTATCTCCTTTTTGCGAGATGGGATAGTACTTGAGGACAGGCAGGAGGCAATGAAGTTGAGGAAGAAAGCATCTCGGTATACACTTGTTGATGGGGTCCTCTATAAGAGATCTTTCTCACTCCCTCTTCTACGGTGTTTAAACCGCTATGAAGCTGAGTATGCACTTTAGGAGGTACACGAAGGTGTTTGTGGGAGCCACGGCGGTGCTAGAACTCTGGCTCACAAAGTCTTAAGGCAAGGATATTGCTGGCCAAACATGCACAAAGATGCCACTTACTTTGTTCAGAAATGCCCGAAATGTCAATTCTTCGCACATCTGACTCACCAACCAGCAGAAGAGCTCACGAACTTGGTAGCACCGTGGCCATTTGCTCAGTGGGGACTGGATCTTTTAGGCCCATTCGTGAAAGGGGTTGGTGTTGTAACCCATCTGGTTGTTGGTGTGGATTATTTCACAAAGTGGGCTGAAGCTCGGCCATTATCTAGTCTTACCTCCAAGAAGGTCGAAGACTTTGTTTTCAGCTCGATCATCTGTAGATATGGGATCCCGAATCAGATTGTGGCTGATAATGGAACTCAATTCAATTGCTCCTCATTCCGAGATTTCTGTTCCAGTTATGGGATCAAATTGCAGTTCACCTCCGTTTACCATCTGGAGTCCAATGGCATGGTTGAATCTGTTAACAAATGCATTTTAGAAGGTATAAAGCCGAGATTGGAACAACATAAGGCCAAATGGGCAGACGAGCTCAATAACGTCCTTTGGGCATATAGAACCACGAGCCGAACTGCCACAGGTATTACTTCAAACCTGGTCTATTTGATTAATTTCTATATTATTTTACTTCTTCTGTTACGGCTTTACCTTAGAGCAAATATGCATAATGCATAAAGCGCATTCTAAAGTTATAATTAACTGAAATAGGTGAAACACCCTATCATCTCGACTTTGGTACCGAAGTAGTCATTCCTATTGAAATAGGAGTCCCAAGCTTCCGGGTCACCCATTTCGATGAAGGATGAAATGGACAGCTGCTTCGGGAAAACCTTGATCTGCTTGCCGAGGTCAGAGAGGAAGCACGGCTTCGGACTCTTGTATACAAGCAGAAACTAGCCAACTTCTACAATAAACGAGTCCGCCCTCGAACATTCAAAGTAGGAGACCTTGTTCTCAGAAAAGCTGGCCTAACAGGGTTTGAAACTCATTTCGGCAAACTCGCCTCGAATTGGGAAGGCCCTTATACCGTGGCCGAGGTGCCACATCCTGGTGCTTATGTCCTCCAAGACGCTGAAGGAAAGAGAGTTCCTAGAGTCTGGAATGTCAATAACTTGAAGAAATTTTACCCCTAATAAAATTCTTTCAAGGGATCTATGTCTTACAGTTCTTACTTCATGATTGTTGAGATTCATTTTACCTCTTATTCTATGTATCCGAGATCAATCAGTCCATTCATTCCTTGAACCTCACTTCTGATTAATAAATGTCACTTCACATATGAAGTGCTTTATTTCCTTTTAATTCATTTGTAGTGATGTACTTTTTCTTAATTTATCTGAAGTGATTTACTTCTTCTTAATTCGTCTTAAGTGACTTACTTCCCTTTGGTTCATTTCTGAAGTGGTTAACTTTCTTTCAAATCACGTCTCAAATAATCTCAGTTCTTTTATTAATAAAAAATAACAAAAATGTAAAGCAAACACAAACAAACACATGATTTCAAAAATGAATTTTCATTCAAGGTAATATTACAAATTGTTTAAATGTTTTACAAAAATTAAAAAACAAAATTATTTCTTTGCTGGGGGAGGTGGCTCCACTTGCTCCTGCTTAGCTGGAAGAGGTGGCTGTGTTGGCTGCTGCTTGTCTGGCAGAGGAGGCTGCTCATCGTCAGAAGGAACAGGATGAATCTCCACTTCTGGAACTGATTGGCTCTCATCCACTTTAGCTCCTTCCACTCCTACCTCCACTTCGTCTTCCTTTACCTCTGCACCTTCTTCCTCCACTGTAATGAACTCAAAGTCGAACTGTGGAGGGAAAACAACACGTCCGTCTGCATCATGCTCCCACCTCAGTTTGATCTGAGGACGGAAGTCTGTTGACATGCTCTCACCGTTCTCCTCAACTCCTCCTTCTTGCTCGCCGAAGGTGATCTTTGTAATATCCACTTCGGGATATTCAGCCTTCACCTTCTTTCTATAGTCCGTGAAAGCAATGATGGCAGTGGGCAGCCGGTACAAGTTGACGATGTTGTCAAACGAGCTAGAGCTGATGAAGTTGCTGATGTGCTCCTTCATCCCATTGTGCACCAACATCTGCATATTCTCCTTCAGCTCCATGAAAGCATCCTTCATCAACGCTATTTCCTTCGCCTGAGCCTCACGCTCGCTTTTGAAGATCCTTCGTTTGCTCTCCTCAAAGATGAGCTTGGTGCTCAGGGAAGCCCTCTCCTGCTCCAGCTGTTTCACAATTGAAACCACCTCGTTCAGTTCCTCTTGCAGTTCTTCATTCTTCTTCTCCAACTCCTCCTTCTCTTTCTGCAGCTGGTCACACTGCCTCTGCAAGAGGGAGCGCTCCTTCACACTATCCATGAACTCCTGGGCTAGACCATTCACCCAGCTCGCGCTCTGCAAATCAAAGCAAAAGTTAAAAAAAAAAAAAAAAGAAGAAGAGAAGAAGAAAGAGATTAAACAAACAACACCAATAAATACAAATAACTCAATATACCTTTAAAACGTGCTTCACCATTGAAGCCCCACAATACCTCAGAGCCTCGTCCCGTGCGTTGCGTTTGTCCACTTTGGGGAAGGTGGTGTTGATGAACCACCTAGCCCCCGTCATGTTCTTCGCCTCGAACAGGCTGCTCTGGGACGCCAACGGGGGAACAGGGCCCTTTCCCTTACCGGGAGCTCGTACTTCAGCCCCTTCCTCCAACTGTCTGAGCTCAAGGTCCAGCTCTACAGGAGGAGGCTGAGGTACGAACTGGGGAACCTTGCTCCCCCTCTCCTCCTCCTCCACCACCTTCTTTTTCTGTAGTGCCCTCCTCTCCTCCCAACCCTTCCTCTTCAACTGTGGCACCTCCTCTTCCACCTCAGCTGAAGTAGTGGGCACTACCTCCTTCCCAGCCCTCCCCTCATCCACTTACTTGGTTGAAGTCTTTGACTTCTTCCTTGGCTTCTTGGGGATGGCCACTCCTCCAGCAGTGTTCAAAAATTTATCCATTTCAGCTGCAAAGCAAGAAAACACAATATCAATCACACAGTTCTATATTCTACATTCAGTACTACAATGCAAATTAAACAAACCTTCACTTAAAGCGCTTGGCCCATAGAGCTCAGCAGCTTCTATGCATTGTGCGCTGGTGAGGTCCATGATGTTCAGTAAATCCCCCCCTTCCTCACCAGTTTCCCCACTTCTTCCTCATCCTCGTTTAAACTAAATTTATTCTGGTTGGCTCTTTTAGCCTTCCAGGATGCTAACTCCCTCACCTCGGCATCCCTTCTCTCCCACTCTGTATCATCTACAAAAAAAAAATTTCTCTTTCCATCCTTTAATGGATGAAGGACCCGCCATAAACAACGCCCTACTCTCCTTATTCGCTACCCTAGGGGTGAAATAATACCACCCTTTATCCTTCCTACTACCCCCCTTTAAAACAAAAAAGTATTTAAACATATTTACGGTTGGCACACTAATCCCCTGAACTCGGCAATAAACTAAAAATCCTATTATTACCCTCATAGCGTTAGGGACTAACTGTGCCAACCCTATACCGTAATCTAGTAGCAAACCTACTAGTAACTCAGGAATTGGAAACCTATGCCCAGCAAATAAATAATGGGCATATACAGGCATCCAATGATCCCGAGGAGCAGAGCACGCTCTCTCCTTTACCCCGGCTGGCCTAACTAACACTCGGGAAGAGATCTCGTAATTCTCCACTAAATGACCCAGGCTATCCTTGGTCCCCAGTTCAGATCTATACTGCTTCACCTCCTCCATTATATCTGCATCTATTTCATACCCCTTTTCTCCCCTACCCTCTACTTTTACCACGGTGATAGGCACACTATCCCCCTCAACCCCCACCATCTCATTCCCCCCAACCTCCACCACCTCATCTCCTCTCACCCCCTCCACCCTTTTCTTCGAACTAGATGGAGATGGACTACTCTCCGAGTCCATACTCCCATAGTCCAGGGGCATCACCTCACTCCCTATTACATTTATTGTTTCTTCTGAAGACATTTTCTCAATCTCCACACGAAATAGGGGGGAAGAATGAAGTCAGGACCCTTTTTTTTAAAAAAAAACCCCCTCTATTGCACATTCAAAATCATTCTCATTTCTAACCCTAACTTCCTTCAAAGGACTCTAAATCAACCACAGAAAGGGAGAAAGGAGAGTGACACTTCGACTAAACCAAAATCAGAGGTTCGTATACATTACTTGATTTCGGTTTCGAAAGCTTGATGTAGAAATCCCCAAATGATGCAGCAGTTCACGTGCAGGAAACACACAGTAAAGCTTTTCACAGAAGTTTTGCAGAAAAAGAAATGCAAGTAAACCTCTTTCTGCAGAAAAAATGCCTATTTATACCTCTGGGCAAAATTAGATCTCAACGGCTGAGATTCGTTTAATCTTACGGTTCCTATTGGCACCGTTTGGAATTCGACGGCCAACCCCAAACGGCACTGTTTTGAACTCGACGGTTCGTTTTTAAATCTGCCCGTTTAACTGTTGCAGTTATCTTTTTACGATCGCATTTATTGCACACGTCATTCAAAGGACAACTGTTACACCACGCACTACCCCTTTGTCAGACTTCTCAGACGGGCCCACTTAAACCCATTTCAACACTCTCACTTACTTTTACACATTCTCAATTTTTGCAAGTGTTTCACTTCGGCTTCGACCACAGCAATCCTGCATTACACATTTTACTTCGGCTACTGCCACAGTGACCCACTTTCACACATTTCACTTCGGCTACTGCCATAATGACCCAGTGTCAGATGCTTTACTTCGGCTTCGGCCATTATGACTCTGGTCATTATATTTTATCACAGCTTCGGCTATTATGACTCCGGTCATCATTTTTTATCACGACTCTGGTTACATTGTGACTTCAGCCATTACTTCTTATTACGGCTCTGGCCACCATGACTCCAGTCATCATCTCTTACTATGGCTACGGCCACATTGACTCCGGTCATTATTTTTACCATGGCTACGGCCACGATTGCTCTGGTCACATTCTATTTTAAGCATCCCCAGCATGACCCCCTATCGTATACTTCATTATTAGTTACGGCTATGTATGCATCCGAGTTACAGATTCTACTTCTTCCTTTTACTTGTATGACTTATCCGTATTCTCTTTGTTTATGCACTCCTCACATTATCCCCAACAACATCATTCACAAGTGAATGACTTCAAGGGGGAATAGTGTAAGGATAGGTCCGAGGTGCCAAGCCTCGGACTGCTACAGTAATTCTTTTTATGACTGAAGTGAAGGATAAATCCAAAGCTTCCCGCTCAAATAGCTGCATGACAGCGACAATGAACATGCCCGCACCTGATCCCTTATGATGAGCTGCACAGCAGTTATGATGGACATCTTTGCATTTGAATATCTCTCAAATTCCCGGTCCCGGAATAATCGTCTGGCTAGACATGTCAGGCTCCGATTATCTTGCTTGGCATGCCACGTGGGTTCCTCATTAGATCCTATAAATACCCCCCAGGGACCACGTCAAAAAGGTAATTGAAACCAACCCTAAACTCCTTTTATCTCTGCTCTAAAGATAGTCCCGATTATTGCTGACTTAAGCATCGGAGTGTCTACCTCGAGTTCCATTTCGGGGCTTTGCAGGTCAATCCGGAGTGCAGACGCGGACTGAAGAGGGACTCCTGGTTTGGTGCAATTACATGTCCTTTGGATCATTGAATTCGTGTTTTTTTTTTTTTTTTTGTAATAAAGTATCATGAAGTTTAAACTCAACTTCAAAGAAAAAAAGAAAACTGCATCTTAACAAAGTAATAAACACCACTCGACTCAACGAGTTAAAATGCCAATTCTTGTCTTTAAAACTTCATTTATATCATTGAATTAATTACTCATTCATTCACATCATATCCGAGAGAGTTTAGTTTTTAGTTATACTGTATGCTAATTTTGTTTACCCGAGCAGCGCTTTACTTTTTTAATTGCACTTAATTTTTTATATTAGATTTTAAATTTTATATTATATTTTATTAACTTTTAAATTATGCCTTATTCTAAATTATGTAAGAATAAAGTAACTTTAAAATTATCAAAGACTTAAAAAAAAAAAAGAAAAGAAGCAAAAGCAAGCAAGCAAGCACTAGCAGAATTAGGATTTTTTTTTCTAGTAAGTGTTTTAATGATTTGATAAATAACTAGGATGTATATTAATTTTTTTTCAAGAGCTTAGGAGAGTCATGATTTTTTTTTTTAAATAAGTGTTTTAATGATTTTATAAATAACTAGGATGTACATTAATTTTTTTTTCAAGAGCTTAAGGTTGCCATGGCCCCCCTAGCCCTAGTTATTCTCCGTCCCTGGAGGAAACAACAGAATTTGTTCTGCCTATAAATAGTGTAGTAGAATAAAAGCTAAATTTGATCAGAATTTGCTTCAAATTAATTCTTCTAGTGATGAAGTTTGGTCTCTTTCTATGTTTGCTG
>BPVZ01000024.1:1155836-1170644 GCA_020521535.1 Rubroshorea leprosula | reverse complement strand
CACTTGCAGAAGCAGAACCAAGCAAAGAAACAAATAATTGTAATATAAACTTGGTTCAATACAAAAAAAAAAAAATAGAAACAGAGGCTTGCTTGCAGAAGCAGAACCAAGCAAAGAAAAAAAAATTGTAATATAAATTTGCTTCAATACAGAAAAAAAAAATAGAAACAGAGGCGCACTTGCAGAAGCAAAACCAAGCAAAGAAAAAAAAATTGTAATATAAACTTGCTTCAATACCAATAAAAAAAAAGAAAAAAAAAACAGAGGCGCACAAAAAAAAATTGCAACATGCTTTCATGTCTTTCTATTTCTAATTCCAACTTTTTGTTCTGGTGTCAAAAAAGAGGAAAAAAGAAAAAAGAGAGAGACGGCACTGGCAGAAGTAGAACCAAGCCAAAAATATATATATATATAAAATGCTTAATCGCTGTCCAGTAAAATCAGTGCTTACTTGAAAGATTACCTGAAATTGGAGATGATATGGTGTACAGATCAGTGATCAATCGCAGTCCAGTAACTCCAGTTACAGGAGGTGTGAAAGGGTAAGCTCTGTGAGAGTTGTCTTGCATTCTTGCTATGACCGATGGGGACTAAGAGGAGACCAGATGTTGTGCAAAGTGTAGAGGAGAGTCGAGAGGAGAGTTGGGAGGAGAAAAGTCGGAGGAGAGTTGAGAGGAGAGTCGGGAGGAGAAGAGTCGGAAGACCAAACATGCACAGGACGAGACCAGAGGCGATGAGTTTTTTTAGCTTTTAGGGTTTTCTTTCTTTAATTTATAAATAGAAAAGTTGGAAAGACATAATTAACCTTAAAAATTTTTAACTTCAACTTTAGATATGGGGTTAACACGCTATCCGCTATTTGTATTGCGGCCGCTATTAGCGGTAATAGCGGCCGCTATTAGCGGTAATAGCAGCCGCTATTGAAGAAATGCTACACTATGAAAATTTGTCATAGCGGCTGTAGCTGGCCGCTACGCTATGCCGCTATAGCAGCCGCTATGGCCGCTATTGACAACACTGGGGTGAACTTGTTTGGCTATAAAGATATCTGCCATATTGAGGAGTCAAAATGCCTTACGAACTAATCCATGCTTTTACAGGACAATGAATTGAAATTTATATTAAAATAGGAATACAAGTTATTTATTTCTACTTCTCAGCAAGAGCCAAACATGCAATTCTAGATACCTAGATAGATTCAGAGCCTCTGTTCATATGGTTAGACATTGACAACAATATTTAAGTTCTGGAATGCTATTCTTGGCTCTCTCGTAAAGAGATCTGGGAAGACTAATTGATATCTATCTGAGATATGCTTTAACATTCTAGGGCATTGTTCTCAAAGATTGTTAGTGGTGTATTAGCATACAGGCAATATGCAGGATTCTAGATTACAAGATGAGAACAAGTGATGAATCATTGTAAGATAGAAGAAATTGAACATGGGAACTTGCTAAAGTAAATAAGTCTATTAAAAGTAACTGGTTATGGACGGCAAGTCTTTGGGTGGATCCTTCCCATGTGGATGAGATCATGAGAATTATTAAAGTGCCTTTGAGTTGTTACTACCTTGCTTATGAGTGTCACTGTGAGCCTTTAACTATCTTCTCTAACCTTGATTTTCTTAGTTCAGTCCAGAAGGCTGTAGGCCGTGGCTAGCCATTGGGTCACTGTATAGCACCTGGTGTTTTTATTTCCTGCAAAAAAATACCAAAATAAAACAGAAAAATCTAAAAATGCCTAGCTCCATCACCTAGAACCCAGGCAAGGCAGTGCCTAAGAATGGTTTTTGCAACACTGGTTGGGCCCTGAAAATATGTAAAAGAATCCTGGGTTTATCTCCTGGATGGCTTTCTTTTGTTGTTTCCATACTTTCTCTTGACAGGTGTCTAGATAATTCACTCTGAAGGGTTTTTAACCATTAACTATTATTGTTGAGCAGTTTAGAGAAAAGGTTGAGATAGGATACAAACTTAGTCATTTTTTCTATTTAAATAGAAAAAAATGCAAAGTTAGCATCCTTAAATAAAAAAGGTTGAAAGTTTACTACCTTATTTAGAAACCAAAAAAGTTTGTATCCCTATGTGCACCTTTTCTCAGAAGTTTTAGAATGCAGTCATGTGTATTTGTCTGTGTAGTGTAAATAAATGCTTAGGATATCTTCCTGTTCTTTGTACCCAGACATGTCAGAAGGAGCATTTATGAAGGAGCACATATTCTGGACCTAGATCAGGTAACATATGTTCCCAACTCATTGTCCATCCTTTTTTTCCCTGTATTTTATGTGGTTCTAACACTTATTTGTCAGGGAGAGTTTCTCTGCCCCGTATGCCGTCAACTTGCAAATTCTGTTTTGCCTGCACTGCATGGGAACTTTCACAAGGCTGAAGTGCAGCCACTGACCTCCAAAATTGATTCAACACCTGTTGCTGGCCTTTTATGTACATCGAGTGCAGAAATCTATTCTTTTCAGCTTCAGCAAGCCTTGTCTCTCATACAATCTGCTGCTAATGTGGTCGCGAGGCCAGATATGCTAGAAGCTCTTCCCTTCCAGATGAAGGAAACAAGTAGTCAGAATCTTGAACTTGTTTCTCGTAGGCTCTCTAAGATGTACCTTCCAATAAAACAGGATAAGCTCTTAGAATCTCCAAGACTAAGCCACCCAATTATTTTTTGGGACACTCTAAAGTATTCCCTAATGTCAATTGAAGTTGCTGCTCGAAGTGGAAGAGCTTCTATGGCTCCTAATTACAGTCTTGAGTCATTGTATAAGGAATTCAAGTCATCAAGTAGATTTATTTTATCCTTGTTGTTAAAAGTTGTCCAGAACATGAAAAGCAGAAATTCTCTTCACATGCTTCAAAGATTTAGAGGTGTTCAGCTCATTGCTCAGTCTATTTGCTCTGGAGTTTCCTCTAATTATCATAGCATAAAACATCAACAAGGTATAGTTTTTGCTATTTTATTTGTTATCATTATTGTTGAGATTAAATAGTCATTGACCATTTAAATTTATGTAAAACATTTGTGCAAATTCTAGAAGTTGTTACGGCATTTCTATTAAGATGTACAGATTAATTTCCTGAAGTGTGATGGATTTTCCTTTGGTTTAATGAAATGGAGAAATTTGAACTCAAACTAATAAAACCTTGGTCCCCCACCCTTTCAGAAATGGCAAGATAGGTTCTTATGCTGAGTAATGTGGCTCCCCTTAATTTTTGGGGAGTGAGTCAGGGGAGAATGAGAGATATTTGGGTCTGCTGAAATATATTAGAAGTTTGAAGAAGTAGGGCTTCTAAATGGGGTGTTTATTTAGAAGCGAATATCTAATTATTCAAAAGAGTATCACCATTATATGGACAACATGATTATGTTTGAGATGGTTAATCTCTGGAATCTGTTATCAATAAACTTATAAATTTTATTGTATAGATTCTATTAGTTTTATTTTTGGTCTGACCAATGCTGTACTTGCAGGTGATTTTCTGAATATGTTGAATCATGATAAGGCAGAAGTCACATATCCTGATATTCAATTTTGGAATCGAGTGACTGATCCTGTTCTTGCCCATGATCCTTTTTCATCATTAATGTGGGTTCTCTATTGTCTCCCATGCCCATTTATATCGTGCAAGGAGTCCTTGTTATCCATTGTTCATATTTTCTATGCTGTTTCCATAGTTCAGGTCTGTTTCTCTCCCAATTTAGCCACTGAAATTTTACTTTACAAAGTTAGTTTCCTGACTTTGACATGCTGGATGCAGGCAGTAATTACATGTTTGGGAAAAAACTGCTACAAGATCACTGAGCTAGGTCTTCATGATTGTCTAATTACTGACATCTGCAAAGTTCTGAGAGATTCTAAATGTACTCAGAAGTATTTTTTTTCTGAATATGTTGACCCTTCTTGTGATATTAAAGATATGATTCGTAGAATGAGTTTCCCTTATTTGCGGAGGTGTGCTTTGCTATGGAAATTGCTGAGCTCTTCCATCTCATCACCATTCTGTGACAAGGATAAGGCATATGATATATCATCTCATGCAACTAATGATATGATGGATATCACTGAAGGTGCTCTGGTGGAGTTAATCGAAGTCCAAGAGCTGGAGAATATGTTTAAGATTCCTCCTCTGGATGTTGTTCTCAATGACAAACACCTAAGATCACTTACACTGAAATGGCTCTACCATTTCCATGAGTGTGAAGTTCGTTGTTTTCAAAGTGTTTTCCACTGCAACCCTGCAGTTCCATTTTACTTGATGAATCTGCCCCATGTTTATCAGGATTTGTTGCAAAGGTCTGTTAAATAATTTCTTTTTCTTTGAGAGATACAGTTAGGTAGGTCCTTAATCACAAAAGCCTTTATTTGTTAAGCAAGTATATATGCTTCATCAGGTACATAAAACAGCAGTGCCCTGACTGCAAAGTTCCACTAGAGGAGCCTGCATTGTGCCTGTTATGTGGCAAATTATGCAATTCAAGTTGGAAGTCATGCTGCAGGTTCATGCTCATCTATTTTCTTTACTTATATTTTGGTTAACATATAGAATTACTTTCGATTGTTCTGGAATGTCATTCTTAACATTAACTTGGAAATCTTATGTTTTGCTTTCCTATTTTCTCAAATTTTTTCTTCTCAAGGGAAAGGGGCTGCTCTGCCCATGCCATGTCCTGTGGTGCTGGAATTGGTATATTTCTGTTGATAAGGGTATGATCAATTATATCGCTTTCTCTCATATTTCACCTGAGTTCGTCCTTTGTACTTGCTGCTTGTGAAAACAGCTAATTGTTTTGTTGCAATTAGAAAACAATAATCCAGCTACAAAGATGTTCACATCGTTCTGTCTGGCCATCTCCCTATCTGGATGCATTTGGTGAAGAGGCAAGTCATTTTATTCATGGTGATTTATCCTTTGTTTTTCCTACCAACCAAGCTCACAATTCCCAGTGCACCAAAGAAAAGGAAAAAAAGAAAAAAGACGTTATTGCTCATGTAACCAACCTCATATGATAAAGTGGGGAAGAACTAAATATTCTAATAATTTTCACTGGCACCAACCACCCAGTATCTTCAATGTTTTAAGCTAGAGAAGTCCTTGAGCTTCTTAGGTCTCTTGCGACTGGTACTCCTCTTCTCATTTTAGCAGCTTGTTTGCATATGGGTTGGATGCATGTGAATATGTGCACACAGAGACTATTTCTGAAGTTTTTTCACCCTCATCCCCAACTTACAGAAGTTACAATGACAGTTGAACCCAGTGACTTTGTTCCTATAAGTCCAGATTGCATCATTCTGTTCACTAGCTTCAAAAGGTTGAGGTTTTTTTTAAAAGGAAGAAATTTAAATGATGAATTGTCAATCTCCTTGATGCACCATTTGAGTCTCTACTCTTTTCCTTCAGAACTTTGGTTAGCTGATACCATTTTCTCTTGGATAAAGTACAGTTAGAAAAAGGTTATTTGTATAGTTCATTTAAGTTCCTGGGATTATTGCTTGAGACGTCAGATCTTAATCAGGAATTCATATGTTTGGCCTCTTTGCCCCAATGAATGATGTTCTACAGCCTTTTTCTTTTACTTGTCTTTCTTTGTACTGATCTATTTTATCTTTGTTGCAGGATAATGGAATGGGTAGGGGAAAACCACTATACTTGAATGAGGAACGCTATGCTGCACTGACCTATATGGTAATTAGAAAATGTTACATTTTGATCTGTTTTCATTGTACTGACAATCTATAGTAGCACGAAATCTTCTTCTTGACTGCTATTCTGATATCATTTTTATATTCGTAATGAACCATCTTTAATGCTTTGTAGGTTGCTTCTCATGGCCTTGATCAAAGCCTGAAGGTTCTTGGCCAAACTATCATGGATGCCTTAATGTGGTTTTAGTTTGGTTTTATACTCAAGGTGCGTTTTTCCTTTTTCCTTTTTCCTTTTTTTTTATTTCTTTTATTTTTCAAGTTTTGCATGCAAGTACTTCTAATTAAATATTCTGTTTTTTCTATGCTAATAAATGAAGGTTGACTCAGATCACTCACAAGTGGGAAATGGTTGTGCAAATCTGAAGGTTGTTGGTATTCATATACTTTTGTGTGAACTAAGGAAGTTGGATCAAAGTGTGGGCGGCATGATGCAGCTGTGTATATACTGCTGATCAGGTTAGTTTGGTATGACTGTTCCATTGATATCAGTTTTCCTTTTCAGTTATAAAATCATTCAAAAGCAGCTTTCTTGGTATTCTATCTCCTTGTCTAAGAAAGGTAGAGGGGTTAAAAAGGGGGCAATTTGATGGGCATATAAATTATTCATTATAGTGGATAGCTAAACAGCTGGATATCAGGTAATTTGGTTATGTATGCTGCAAAACCCTGCTCATTTTTCCTGTATCTAGTCCTATTAGCAAGAGTATTTTGGTTCTCAAAAAGGCATAGCAGTAATTCTTTCAACATTAAAGACAAGCCTTCACTGCTCAAGTGGCAGTAATGTAGAGTGTTGTGAAAAAAAGGGGGGGAAGGGATGAAATTTTCTCTCCCTAGGAAACCATGATACATGGAGCCTTATGTTTCACTGATTGCAATTTACAATAGCATAACTCATCACCATCAATTGTTGCTGCAAAGCATATAAAATTTACTTGCGTAGCCGCAGAAGTGTTGGAGCAAGGATCCGTTCCTGCTCCTTGGCTTCCTGGTCAGTAAGGAGATTTATTTTCAATTTCTGGGTTTGGATATTTACTGGGTCATAATCTTTTTGTCATCATCTGTCGTAAGCATGAATGAAATCATACTATTTCAATTGCCCGTCATCTCATTTCCGTTTTATGTACCAAACATCTTCCTCCTGCCCCCTTTTTTCTTTTTTTTTAAGGATTTTATCTTCCTCCTGCCTTGATATCTGGTTTACATTACAGGATTTTCTGGAGGTTCCATTTCAATTTATCGCATGGCTGTAGTAGCTACTTCAAAGAATTCAAGAGCACACAACAACTTGGAGTTGCAAGCTTTAGTGATTCTCGGATCTTGTACTGTACATCGTCAGGCATCAATCCTTGCAATGACTCTGGCACCTGTTTTTTTTTCGTTAAAATTAGTTTCGTGCATGTCTTCTCCTCCTCTCAGTAAAGGATAGATTTCATGTTTCATCGGAATCTTTCATATTTCATCGGAGTCTCATTGTGACTGTCTCCAATGTAAAGCAGTTCAATTTGTATATACGCAAATTATCTTTAGTAAAGTATTTAAGAAATATTCTAAAATGAAAGAATTAAGGTTAACATGTAAGTAAATTAATTTTTTTAAATGCATTATATCGATGTAGGATATGCTAAGATCTTTTAGAAAAAGATTAATTTTGAAGTATTTAAAAATTGATCTGAAAATGTTTTAATGGTAAATAAAAAATAAGAATTAAATATACATAATAAATGCATAGTATATACAATTGTAAAAGTGAAAAGAAAAAATAATTAATTTTTAATTTAAATTTTTTTTATTAATACAGTTAACTAAAATGTTGCTCTTACCCTGTAACCGAATTGATTTCTATTTTCTTTGTTAAGTTTTTAGTTTTAATTAAACTTAAAGATTAATCAAACACATCTTAACTTTATGATTCGATAGTTTATATGTTTGTAATAAATGTGCACCCAAAAATGATTAACAAAACTGTATGTCACATACACCTTGGTGTGGCACATATATTTCACATAATTATTAATTTAAAAATCTACTTGTATGGGAAATAGGTACAGTGGAAGCATGATAGCCAATGAAATGTTAACTAATATCCTTTTTGTTGAAAGTTCAATTATTAACTTTCTCCTTTTTTGCTATTTTACAGGAATTAAGAGGTTTATTTGCCTCAAAACTAATTTAGGGGCTTACATACAAAAATTTGTAGTGGCTGCAAGTGGACATGATTCGGTTTTGGTTGTAATTAAAATTGAAATATTAATTAATTAAAATTTTAGATATTAAATTTTAATCATTATTAATTAATCAAAATTAATTTTTATTAGTTTCAGTTACATTTTGTAAAATAACTATTTGAGTTCGATTTTAATTTTAATCGAAAAAATTATTTTTATATTTTTAATAATTTTTTTAAAAAAATTATTATTTTATTAATTTTAATTACTAAAAATCACTCAAATAAATAAATAATTTAATAAAAAAAGAGAAAACCTAAAAAAAATTAAAAATTATTAAAAATTTTATATAAAAGGTTTTAAGTTAGACTTTTTAATTATGCTTACCTTAGTCATTGTTTTTTCTTTTATTTTTAAACTTAATAACCAAATCCTAAACTATTTAAAATTAGTTCAATTTGATTTTTAGTTATAAAAAATCCAAAACCTAACCACACCCTACCCATTGGTTATGATTTTGATCAGTTTCAGCCTCTCTTTTTTTTTCTTTTTTTTCTTTTTTTGGATTTTTCTGCCCACAACTATTTATGACCATAATCATATTTATTATGATTACATAGTTTTTTAATATTATATTAGTTTATAATTTTTTTTAAATGATTAGTTGCTATAATATCTTAAAATATCTTTTTATAAATTGATTTTAATTTTATTTTTTGTATTTACAATTAAGATATTTTCAAATTAACTTTTACACATCTTAAAATTAATCTCTCTTTAAACAATTTTAAAAAACATACTTCCCAACATTGATTTGATGCATTTAAGAGAATTAATTTTCTTTAGATGTAGAGTCTACAATTTTGAATCATGAATTTGACCTATAAAATAATATTTACTTATTATTTATTAAAAATTTTTAACACACAATTGTCATTTAATGAGCTTTAATTTAAAACCCTCATGAAGAGGGGTGAGGAGAAAAAATCAGAGTTCAAACCCCCACTCATACCGGTGAGAACAAATCTTTATGCTAACTCTACAAGTCATTTTAAAAAATTAACGAATTTGAGGAAGAAAGACAAGGAGTGCAACACAAAGACTTCCCAAGAAATCACCCACCCTAATACCATTCTCGGCCACACATGCTCAACTTCGAATTCTGATGGAATCCAATGCATTAGTACTAGTATGGTTGCACCTAGAAGCTGACAAGTGCCACAAGAACTTCCCAAGAGATCACCAAAAGTTGAAGCCAATTTTCGAACTTTAAACTTTCAGAAATGGCAAATCCAGGGTAATTTTAATTCATTAAATAGTAAATATCAATTATTCTATTAATTATTATCTATTTTTAGTAGTCAAATTAAAATTAAAATTATATAATTTATGTAGCTTTAACAAATTAATTGTGACTTTAACCACAATTAGTTATATATATATAAAATAAAAAAAGGGGTTAGTTAAAAAAGCTTAAAATAGGGTTTTGCCTATTATATAACTGGTTCCATGTCGCTACCCTCTTAGGCAGCAGCGTACAGGCAAGATAACATGGAAATGGAAGTCAATTAATTACACAGAGGTCCAGTAAAAGAGAAATCGTGTAAAATCAATTTTCTATTCATCTCCGAGAAAAAGGTAATAATGTAAACAAAAGACCTTTTAGTTAAATAGAACGTATTTTAGCAGTAAGAGTTACCTCTGTTGCTGCTCCCTAAATTATCAGTGTTACAAATGGTGGGGAAGTTAACTACATGTCTGACTTTGAGATTTTTCCATGCATTTTCTTCAGTCAGAAAAAGGGCTCTGTACAGAATGGTCAGTATTCTTCATGAGGGATAGGGAGTCTTCCCTCTTTTATTCTACATAGACCAGAAGCCTACTGCTGTTTGCAATGATGCAAAGGAACTCAGTATACCTAATAATGACGGACGATTACCATGCCTACAAAACATGGAGCTACTATATCTGTGAAACAATGAAGCTATGGCATTGAAGGCGCATTTGTCTGGGATGAGCACCAACAAAAATAAAACCGATGCCTGTGGCAGCTTCAAGATTATCTCTCCAGCCTCTCCACTCCCTATTTCAATAAATCAGGAACTAAAAGTCAAAAACAAAGCTTAGTCATGGGGATGTACTAAATCCAAAGTCTTAGAGACAGCAACCAACAGATATGTTTTTGACCAACAAGCATTAATGACTAATATGATGGAACAATAATCACTCAATCACGCTAATAAAGGAACAGATCGAGAGTATAAAGTTGCAACACGAAAACTTACAGTTTGTGCCCTAGGTGATCCCCATCTTTGTTGCTTGCAAGCAATCTTCAATGACAAAGCTCCCATTCATAGATAATTCTGAAGCTTCTTTATGACCATCAGATTTCTCTTTATCAAAACTAAACTCAAGTTGCCTCTCAACAGATTTAAAAACTGCACTCCTTTTGGATCTTAACCTGTAGGGAGGAGAGGCATTAAAAGCCTTGGTGTTAAGCCCAATACTGCTATTACCTTGACAAACAGGACTCTCAGATGAATTTGCATCATGAAACTGAGCCTTCTCTGAACTGTTGCTGTGTCTTTCATGTTCACTCAACAATTGGATCCTCTCCTTGACTATTTTCACATCCACTTTCCCCACTTTATTAGGAAGCAGATGTGACTGAGCTCCCACCTTTCTCTTTCGAAATATGGAAGGTGTATTGGGGAAGCTCTTGGCAGCCATTCTAAGAATAGATTCAGGACTCTGGGCACTTAAACCACTGCCCTTGGTACAAGGTGGAGTGAAGAAATAAATAGGTGACACAATAGGACTAGAGCTCCAGTGATGCTGCAAACTGCATTTGCTTAAAAGATCTGAATCTAATGAAATGCAACTGTCCAACCTAGGTGGCTCATAATACAAGGAACCATAAGTTGGAGTGCCAGGTTGAACTTGCAGCCCAGTAACCTTATCTTCAACAATTTCAGAACTGATTGCATGATTCTCTAACCTTGGTCCTGACTCTGCATTATTGCAGCAAGGTTTGGCATTGGATGACTGTTGCCTACATTCTGCACCTTCATCATCAGCAAATTCATCAGGAACACATGATGAAGCAGCTGCATCTGGAACCGGAGTAGAGGAATCTAACTGATCTTTTCCATCTTCCTCCATTTTGCATATATCTGTAGTCCCTGATGATGTTTGAGCAGTAGAATCTGATTCTTTATTAGAGCAAACAAGCAAACCTTTCGTTGTAGCAGATCCAGTCATATCTTTGCTGCCATTTTGGAGACCACTTTTTGCTACTGGGGGAAGCTTCCCAGTAGCCAGATAGAAATCTAGCTTTTTCTTCAAGGAACTATTCCAGTGATTCTTTATTGCATTGTCAGTCCTAGATAAACAATATGCATTAGCTTACTCAAACAGTTATTTTCAAATTCTTCAAATGACAAACTAACTTAATGACATCTATTGATCAACAATTCAAGGCATAGCTTAAGGATTGCAGTTCCAGAACTATGGTTCGAAGAACATAACAAGAATGATACCTTCCGGGTAAAACCTTAGCTATTTCTGCCCATCTGTTCCCATATGTACGATGTGCATCCATGAGGGCTAATTCCTCCTCTAACGTCCAAGCATCCTTCTTTATATCTGGATTCAAATGATTGTGCCACCTGCAGGACATTTCTTTAGTAAGTAGATAACATGCTTAAACAAAAGCCAGTGAACTGTTTAAGTGTGGGAAAACTAGGCGATTGTTTAGTACTTCAATTATTTAGAGGACTGTTACAGAGGATGGCAAATAAAACTCATTTAAGAAAATCTAGGAGCAGCATCAGAAGATCAAAGCAATCTACTTTAACATTAACATTACCTCTCTCGGCATTGTTTCCCTATACGTCCAGGCAACGACTTGGCAATGACAGACCATTTTGTGGGTCCATATTTTGATACAAGTTCAATGATTTTATCATCTTCCTGAAATCAAAAAGGTCACAAGAAGTTCGTTGCTTCAATAATAATCTGCAAGGACATGCTGCATTGAAGGATGATAGATGCTAAAAGCCAACCTCTTGAGTCCAAGGTCCTTTAACAAGATCTGGATTAAGGACCTTCTGCCATCGATGTAGACACTGCACCTCTGATCTATCAGGAAAAAATTCAGCTGCACCAAATTCACACATAAATGTAAGACAAGCAAGAATTCAAGAAAAATGTTATTATTATAACAATAGTACATCAAAAAGTTCTTCTTATGTTCTATATGATATTAAACACATAACAGACATGAATATATTTATCCTAGCCACAGATGATCATGGTCTTAGGTGTTGCCACATCGCAATTATACACCCCCCAAATCTATATTTTATACTTCAGCCATGGTTTGTATAGGGTTCAAATACAACTAATCATCCCAAGAGACCCGTGGTTACCTAAAAAAGGATAGTCAAATAAATAATAGAAGAGGATCTTTTAATGAAAGAGGGAAACCTATTTTCTTCCAACTCTTCCCCTTATATGCCGCTACTGCATTTCTTAATGTCTCGTCCTGCAACAAAGGGATGCAGGTTGTTAATGCCTATGAAAAAGGAGAGGTATAAAACCTTCAAGGAAGTTGAATACATAAACAGCATCTAACAGAACGGATGAAGAACATCAAAATACATATACGTTTAAACAAGAAAATAAATTACCTCCTCAGGAGTCCAGCCACCTTTTGCTCGCCTAATGGGGCCACTTGTCCTCCTGCATATTCCATACCACATAGCTTAACTTAGCAAAGAAAAGATTATTTAAAATTAATTAGAAGCAAAACAAAGTGATTCCATAGTAAATTCCAGCATCATAAACCAGATAACAGTTCAAAAAAAGAGGTGTGCGAGCGTCAACAACTTATTCAGGAAAAATAAATAAATAATAGAAGGATATGGGGCAATAAGAGAAGAAAAAGAAATTGTTAAAAAGATCATACCGATGCGTGGGTGATGTAGCTACTGGGCTAGATATTGCTGGGGACTTAACAACAGCACTACCGCTGCCTTCAGATAAAGATACAGAAGAGCTGGATGCAGTGGTTAATTGTTTATTCTCAAGACAACACTCCTCCATCTTCGATTCATCCATCTCATCCTACAATCATATCCAAAACCCAAACTCCCAATAACATCAACGAACTGAATCAAAACAAATAAATAAGTGAACAGATTTTAGTAACCCTTTGAAAATCACTACAAAACCCCACTCCTATTAACAAATTCCCCACCGCCCCACAGCCAAACATAGAAACACAAAAAGCCCAGATCTTAAATTCACTAATCAGATCAACCCGAGTCCAAACCACCGATAACAACGATCACTTAAACATATTTCTAGGGTTTAAGATGAAAAAAACCCAGAAAATCAACAAATCTTCCACGAACCAGGTCCAGTTCGGACTCAAAAACAACCCATCACATGATCAAAAACAGTTAGAACGCCGTTCCAAAAAATAAAAAGCAAAAAATAGAAAGAAAAATACAAAAAAAAAAAATCCAATTCATTAAACTGAACTCACCTCTTCCTCTATACAATTGGCGGGAATCAAACTCCAGCTCGGCGACGGGAAATCCTCTTTTGCGCCGGAGGAGAAACCGAGTTTCGGTGCTTTCTTGGTTTCGAAAAAATCCTCGCCCGTTGAAACAATGGAGAGAAAAGCAGAGGGTACCAAAAAGAAAATTTTAGAAATTAAAAAAATAAAAAATAAAAAAAATAAACGTAAACGGAATATATTTGCGCCGACGCCGCCGTTAAGTACCGTCTCGGAAAGGTTACGTGTCTAACTGCCTAAGGTTGGGTTTGAGTGCTTTTCTACTATGCTTTCATGATATCTTATTAAAAGTATTAATTTATTATACTTAAATTAATTTTAATTAATACTTTACCTATTTTATTAATTACAATAATGTATCAAATTTTTAAAAAAAATAATTAATAAATAATAATATAATTTTTTATAATAAAATATTAAAAATTACAAATACAATTATAATATTTTATAATAATTTTAAATACAATTTAAATCATGATATTTTAAAACAATGAGTCAATTAATGACAAATAAACACAATTTAAAGTTTTCTTTGATAATATTGTAGTTTACTTTAATAGTAAGTTTTTAATTTTTATTATTTAAAATTAATTAAAATTTACAAATTTATATTTTTTAAAAAAGTGTTGTGTGAAAAAAAGAATCTCCATAGAAGCGCAAGCAAATCATGACTCATGAGGCTTTCAAAGTGGGAGTAAGTCTCTTAACGGCGAGTAGCGGTTGGTTTTAACGTTAGGGGGTGGGGGGGTTTGAGAAAGGTTTGAACCTCAAACGGCACTTTGAGGAGTGGAAACTAGTTTGGGGGGTTCGCGGGTGTTTGTGGACCGTTGGATTGGGGGAATGGACGTTCCAGGTTTAATTGGCTCAGAATAGAAAGATACGTTTTAACCGATTGGAGAGGGGGGGCTCAGGGCATTTATTTTTGTTGAACAGGGGGGACCACTTGATATTGGAGATCAACCGTGGAGAATTAAATCGAGTTTTACCGAATCTGTCTTGATGCCGACCGTTGGATCGCGGGGAAAAAATAAGGCGGCTTCAATTTGGTTTTTTCGTCTTTTGCTTTCTCAGGAAGTTACCGAGTTTCCTTTAATTTTTATAGGAAACAATAATTGAGTCATGAGAAGTGGACGGGCAAAATTACACCCGAACCCGTCAATCCGATCTTAACTCATTTTCACAAGTTGAGTCACAATATATAGATAATTTGTATTATCAATTCGTATAGATCACGAGTCGGGTTAAAATCAATCCGTAGGTTGATAGATTGATTTGTTTATTTTATTTTTTTTTTATTTTTTTTAAATATTATACTTATTATTCTTAATTAATTTTTTTATTGTTAACTC
>BPVZ01000024.1:1136698-1155736 GCA_020521535.1 Rubroshorea leprosula | reverse complement strand
GTAACTATAATCATACTAGTATAAGACTCACTCAATTATCTTCTGTTTATGTGTGAAATTTCTATTGTTCCATATTCCTTATAAGGTGAATGTTATATATAAAGAAAACGCCAGGGGTGGGGTGGGTGGCCTTTAAGCTTGCATTTATATGTAGGATTCATGGTAGGAATTCATATTGAAGAATTTCATCCAAAGATAAGATTTTATCTGGACTCTTTTATAGAAGGTAGAAAATGGGAAATTTCCTGATGCTATGAACTGTGCCTTACTTACCTCAACTAATTGAACTTAATTACTATTATTTAACAAAGAATACAACAAAATAAGTTAATAAATTAAAATCGTGAGAAATTTCATGTGTAGATTTACAGTTTTGCTGTATGTATGCACCCAAATGAAAAAGTGTATGTTTAAAGAACATATGTTTGGAAATATCCCTTATGTAATACGCACCTCCAATAAAATTTTGCCAGAGATAATGTGATCTTCTTAACTTTCCACTTTTTACATAGATAATAACGAGTTTGTTATCTCAACTAATAGCTCAATTAAGAACTTAATGTCTTAGGTTAGAGGTTTAAAATTCAAACATTAAGTTAAATACAAAAGAAAAAATGATTATTTTTTAATATATAGTGGTGCCCCACCATAATATAGGAGCAAATTCTTTCAATTTCATTGTTTGTATTTTACAATAAGTATAATCTAGACTGCGAAATGAAGACAAGCCAGTTTGATGTGGATTTAGTACACCAAGTTAACACCTAGAGGCTAAATATTTAACAAGGACCCTGATTGGTGCATACCCGGATCCAACACCGGGTGTGCACACTCCCCATTGAAAAAAAAAAAAGTGGATCAGGTGTTGACCCGGGTGTGCACACATCATTTTCCATTTAACAAACATCCTGCCACCATTAACTTCACTTGATGGGAAAGTTCATGTGTCCTTTTAATTTATTTCATAGTCTAAAATCCTTTTTATTTAAGAGTTTTTTTAATTTGTGCTCGGTATAAATTAAGGGTATTTTTTTGTCATAAATATATATAAAAAAAAAGTAAAAATTGACATTAATTTTAGTATTAGTGTTAAGTTAATAAATTTAGTTAAAAAAATGATAAATTAAAAGTTAATTTTTATTTTTTTAATACAAATATATTACAAAAATATATATTTATTGCATCTTTAAAATATAAATTAGTCAAATCTTTCATTTAATTACTTCTACTCTCTAAAAAATTTCTTTTCATTTAGCTATTCATTTGCCTTTCAATTGAGCCCTATTTTTTTGTATAATTAGAGAGATGATATGAATTGACAAACATACATTTTTCTTTTCTAAACAAATACCAAATAAGGAACATGCACTATACAATTTGGTTAGTAAAATTTAAATTTCAACTTGAATTCTAAGTATGGTGTACCCCACATTCCATTTTTATGAATTTACCATTAAATGAAAGCTTTCTTTAACCATATAATTTTTTTATGAAAAATTATTGTATAATTTAATTTAAATTATATTAAATTATACAATAAAAATTGTTGGGACTCCCAAAAACCCCTCTCCCATCTAACCATTTATATTTTAAAATCTAATACAGTATATGAAGTATAGGATAAAGATTTTTTTGTCTTTAATATCCACTTGTGTGGTCAATTAAGAATTTTTTATTTTTTTTTTTAACTTTCCCCAGCCAAAAGAAGTCAAGATTTTTACTATCTTATCACAGAAAGAATGGGGCCCACAAGAACCAACGGGCAAGTCCAATTCAAATCGAAAAGGCCCAACAATTCTTTAAAAGACTGACGTCTTGTTATGGTAATCCTCAACGGTCGAATCTTTTAAAATCCAAATCCTCATCCAAATAACGATTTTCAGTTTTTTGTCTCCCCCTGTCTTTCGCCTCAAATTGTTGTCTCTCCTCCCTCAACCCTGCTGCAATTTCGTTCTGATGGAAGCCCAAAACCCTAAGCTTCAAACTCCTGCAAAGCAAACCATCTCCAATTCTGTCTCTAAGGTCAGAGTAATTGTTAGGGTTCGTCCTTTTCTCGCTCAAGAAATTGTAGTGAAGAACGGCTGCCCAAAATCTTGCATCTCGGTTCTTGACCAAGACATTGAGGCTCGCGATGAAGTGGCTGTCCATCTTAAAGACCCAGATACCAGGTTAGTTGATCTTGCTGCTTTTGTTCTGAATTTTGGTTTGGAATTCAGTTTTTCATTGTGTTGGACATGGGTTGTTTCTTGCTTTTGTGTGCCTAGCCGAAACGAGTGTTATCAATTAGACTCGTTCTTTGGGCAAGAAGATGATAACGTGAGCCGGATCTTCTACAAGGAAGTGAATCCCTTAATTCCAGGGATCTTTCATGGTTGCAACGCCACTGTTTTTGCATATGGGGCCACTGGAAGTGGAAAAACATACACTATGCAGGTATGGAAATTTGGAAACAGAACTCGAGTTTTCGTTTTTCATGATGCTCCTTTAATTATGAAGAAAGAAATAAGGGGAACATGTTTGATAATATTAACAGGGTACTGATGAGCTACCTGGTCTAATGCGGCTAGCCATGTCCAAAGTTTTGGAAATGTGCCAGAGCACTGGGAGTGTAGCTGAGATTTCATACTATGAGGTGTATATGGATAGATGCTATGATCTCTTAGAAGTAAAAACAAAAGAAATTGCCATTTGGGATGATAAAGATGGGCAAATTCATCTCAAGGGTCTATCTCGAGTCCCAATTCATTCCATTTCTGAGTTCCATGAAGTCTTTTCTTGTGGAGTTCAGAGAAGAAAGGTTGCGCACACAGGTCTCAATGACGTTTCCAGCCGGAGCCATGGAGTCCTTGTAATTTCTGTTTCCAGTACTTGCAGTGATGGTTCTGGAGCAGTATTGACTGGGAAGCTCAACCTTATAGACTTGGCAGGTTGTTTTCTAAACTGTTTTGCAAATGTTATTATGTTTATTGAGTATATCAGATTACTAATTTGCATTTATTGGTTACTCAGGTAATGAGGATAATAGGAGGACCTGTAATGAAGGAATTCGTCTACAAGAAAGTGCCAAGATTAACCAGTCTTTGTTTGCACTGTCAAATGTAATATATGCTTTGAACAACAACAAACCTCGAGTACCATATCGGGAGAGCAAGTTGACCCGGATATTGCAGGACTCTCTTGGAGGATCTAGCCGGGCTTTGATGGTTGCTTGTCTGGTAAAGATCGGGTTCCAATTCTCAAATTATGATTCACAAATGTTAAGCTTGATTGACATTCTAATATTTCTCTTGTTTATTTTTGTTTTTGCATCAACAGAATCCCGGGGAGTACCAAGAATCTGTTCATACTGTTAGCTTGGCAGCAAGGTCGCGTCATATTTCAAATTTTATTCCTTCAACACAAAAGGTAGAGACTCCAAAGGTCAAGGTTGACATGGAAGCGAAACTGCAAGCTTGGTTGGAATCAAAAGGCAAGATAAAGAGTGCACAGAGGATGGGAGCATTTCCTTCAATTTTAGGCAAGACCCCCAAGTCTGTGAGCTCTGTAAAGAAACTCAATTATAACAGCTCTTCAAAAGTCAATCTTACAGCCCAAGAAGCTGCTTCCAATGCTAAAGAAAGGTATGAATAACTATTTGAATTTCTCCTAGATTGGCAGGTGTCATAGTTCTTATTGCTGAATTGGTTGACTATGTGGGTGCAGAGGGTTATCTATGGCTTCCAGGACTTTATTCAAAGATGAAGGTGGTGTAGAGAAGACAACTAACAAAAACTCATTTGAGACTTTTGGCCTTAGGTCGCCTCCGGCTAACGAAGGAAAAGGCACAGTGCAAAGTCCTCTGAGGAAAGTTCTCTCCCCCATCAACTCCAATAGGAACACAGACTGCAGCAGGGAACTGTTATGCAAAGATCAATTATGTTCATCACAAAATGAACCCACCACTCCTAACATGCTAAACATTGGAAACCCACTTGACAAATTTCATGCACTGAGTTCTAATTTGAAGGTACCGTATCCTAGTGGAATTCTTTGGTGCAAAAGTTCTCTTGGGACTCTCTTTACTGTTGCTCTTAACCTTACAAAATTTATATGCAGAACTCTCTTGCACAAGAATACATTGAATTCTTAAATACAGCTAACAGGTCAGTTTTGTTCAGTTTCTGTTATAATTTCTTCACTTTGTAGTAATAATAAAACTATCCAAACTAAATCTCTCCATTTGGTTTTACACTTGCAGAGAGGAGTTACTGGGTGTGAAGGTAAACTTCAATGAATCAATGTGACTCTTTCTGTTTTCAAAATGGTTGTTAACTGTTTTAAGTCTCACACTCAGGGGATTGGAGTGAAATTGGCTGAGTACATACTGGAGCTCAGAGAAACAAGCCCTCTAAAATCGGTGAGCAAGCGATTGTGAGCTTCTTCTGCACTTTTCTCTAAAATTTTCCGATAGTCGTCTGAAGCATACTATTTTCTTTGTTCCTCTATTGCAGTTGAATGATTTGGAGAAATTAGGTCTTTCCTCTAAGCAGGTTTACAACATGTTCAGCAGAGCTGCTAAAGGGATATTTGAAAGACCAGAAAACTGCAACACCTAGTTGTCTACTTCCAACTGAAGTCTTTCCCCATACCTCAGATGGAATGATAGTATTGATATCGTATCACTATTTCGACACCCTTGTATGTGAAATTTTATTCTCTTTTTGAGCATGCAACATTATGTAGCCTGAATTATTCTTAGCATAGAAACTAGTATCATTTTTTTACTCCAAGTGCAATAGGCAAGTTACTAGATTGAATGCAGTACAATCAATTATCGAAAAAGCCATTGGATTAAGAGGGCGCTGAAATTGGAGGAGAACCCTCGTTCAATAATTGTTGTTCAATAATTGTTATTTTATAATTTAGATCACAAAATATCATACTCGTTAATTATTGTACTGCTCCTCTCTCTGACAAGGACTACTCTCTCAACTTCTTGAAATCCTGACTTTTCCATACCAAACAATGAGAAATCCATAAATTGTGATGTCTTTTCAAACCTATCCCCTAGCATAAATTATCACTTTGACTCATTGATGGACCACAAAGTCTATCAAATGGCCAAAACGTCTTTGATTCTGACTCATCATTTTTCCAAATTACATCAATCATTTTCGTAGGCCACCTAAATTTGTTGGGATTTCGCAAATTCATCACAATCCATCCCCAAAATCACCATTATTGGAACCTCAGAGTATCGCAATCTGATTCTAATCTTCATCTTCTTCATTAAGTAAGCCAACAGAAATTACCAAGAAAAAGCAAACAACCAAACCTATTTCTATTTAGAAGAAAGTATACTGACTCACCTTCTTACATAAAAGCATACTTTTAACATAAGCAAGCCGAAAGCTTACAAATTATAATGCAAATATATATACTTACTGCCACTACATATATAAACAGAGCAGAACAAGCAAGCCAACAACCACTGCTGCAGTCACCACTCACCACCAACTAAGGAACAAACCATGACTGCTTTATTCTAAAACTCAAACGCAAATATATAACCAGATTCTAGTTATTTTCCCACAACGAGAAATGTGGTGTCGTCTCCCTCACTTACAGTTGCAGGGGTCACAGCTGCAGTTGGCTCCGCACTTGCATCCATTCTCAGCTCCAAACCCCATCTCAGATCCCTCAAAGTTCCTGCATGTTTCCCACGAGACAAGAATCAGAAACTAAAAATTATAAAATTTTCAAACAGGGTTTCTACTATCAATTATATCAATCATATATACTGGTACGTAGTTACGTACACTTTGCTGGTACCAGCGACGCCCAGAACGAGAGTCTCCCTGGTATTGTTCTCGGTGACATCTGGAAACATCTTACAGCTGCAAGATCGTGCAAGTTAATAAAAATTAAGCTAGTGAAAAAGACTAAACATGAAAAAAAAAATTGCAAAATTAAATACAAGGAAAGTTTAAAATGAAGATCTCTCATGATTCATCCAAAAACAGGAAATCTACAGGAAAATGAAGTCGGATTCCTTAACAGAAATAAAAAGGAAAAGAACAGGACAGACAGTTTATGATCCAAAGAAAACTAAGCCATTTATACAACAGCAAAAGCAGAAGAAATTTTCCAAATATATCTTAATTAAAGAGAAAGAATAATGATCATCTTAAACTTTTCTTACAGCAATCTGACTCCGGAGAAAAATGTAATAATAAAAAACAACTTACCCGCCGCAACCACTGCCGCATTTGCAACCTGCGCCGCAGCCACAGTTTCCTCCGCAGCAGGACATTTTCAGCAGTAGAAGATGGAATAGCAGAGCTGAATCAGGGAGAGGATTGATGCAATCGACGGAAGCTGTTGAGTGAGATAAGGCAGGAGGACAGGTGCCTAATTTATAGCGGTACTGGAGAAAAGAATGGTCGTCTCCACCGTCCACGTGTCAGTGATGAAAAGTCGTGCTTATCCGTAACGTCGGTTTAAAAAGGAAAATTTACTTTAGCATAATTTTTTTATCATTTTTTTATATAATTGATTTGTTATTTAAATAATTAATTTTTTTATTTAAGTAAAATGTATGATATTTACTATATTTATAATATATGAAAATTGTATCAATAACTTATTAATTTAAATGAAAGTAATTCAATTTCATATAAATAAAATTTTAACTTCCAACCATATAAATGAAAAAAAAAGTAACATAACTTCTCCTCACGTGAGGTGTGTAACCGAACGCTTTTAGATATATAAAAATAATATATGGAAATTATATAAAAGATAATATAAAAATATTATCTTTATAGCATAAGCGTACTGTACGTATACAGTATAATGTACAGGTATCCTGTGATCGTCGTTACGTCGGTTTATGTTTATCTCTTCAAGTAACTTGTCCTCTTTTTCGAGGGGATAAAATTAATGGACACTCCAGTGTTGTACTGCGTACCTCTCCCTGCATCTTTTCGCCCGTTGGATCTAGGTCAGTGACATGAATTTGATGAATCGTATGGTCAGCATTCAAGATGAAGATTTCAAACGAATTTCTTGAAATTAAATTTAGTCGAATTTACTTGTCCAATGGAGAATGGAAATGTGAGGCTCACCTTCAAAATCAGTGGGTCGTTGCTAAACCTTGGTATTTAATTTTAATTAATTATAATTATGAGTTTAAGTCTAATTAATAACTTAAAAATCCCCCATTCTTTGTAATTCTCAATGTTCAGCTTTCGTTGGGAGACCCACCCACTATTCTGGTGCGCCATAACTGGTCGAGTCTTGAGTAGTCGGGGCGAAATCCCGGATACCGGACGGGAAACCAAAAAAATAAATAAGAGAATGGAAAATGGCACCTGGCCTTAAAACCCAATAACATTAACCATTAAATAGGTGCATTCTTCTCTCGTTTGGATAGGTTTTGAATCTGTTTCATATCAAAATATTTTTAAAAAAAAAAAAGAGAACGGAAAATGTGATGGGACTAATTTCTTCTCCATCTAATCAAAAAAATTGTTTAATCTAATAAATGGAAAGATTAATAATGTAAATAATCTTATTTATTGAGTTAAATAAATTAAATTATTAATTTTTAATTTTAAAATGCTATACTAAACAACTCTAAAGGCAATTTATACACATAAAATTAAAAAATTTATAAAAAAAAATTAATTCTTATTAATTCTTTAAAAAATTAAATTTTAATCAACAAAATATGAAAAAACTCTTCCACTAAGTGAACCATGACTTGTCCTCAGGAAAAATTAATAAAAATGAACTACCATTTCGTATAAATTCACGTATATGAAAAGAAGTACTAACGAAAATGAGCTACCACTTCAAACGTTATCGGCAAAAAGTCATCGATGGATTATTCTTGTTTCTATAAATTCCATTAAAACTAAAACATAAGTGGAAAATTCATGTGTAAAACGCAAAAAAGACATTTCCAGATCGATTATCAAAGTAGAAAATGGATGAACATCGGGAGTGAGGGGTAGGGCCAACGTATAATTGAGATGGAACCCAAAGTAAAAAGGAAGGGTATGGTGTTGGGTTCTCATTCGCGTGTGATCGTCCAGTCCAGAGACTTTACATGAACATCACAACATTTCCTTTTCTTTTGCCTTTATAAAGAATGGACGAGCTATCAAGTACTCTTCTTAAATTCATGCAAAAGTTTAAATATATAGTTGCTTTTAAAAACATTAAGGAGGCAACCCGCCTGGCCCGTGAATAATACATGCGAACGGCATGCCCTTTTCATCATGCAAGTTGCAAATGCGACTGCTTTTGATTTTACCTTTTCTGTAGACTTTAGATTTTCGGAATATCAAACTGGTAATAAGATTTCGAGGTCATGTCTTTGGTCACAAATTTTAAAGATATAATAGTCTTGATTAAATAAAAAAATATTTTATTATTAATTAAAACTTTTTTAAACAATTATATTTTTATTTATAAAAAATCTTGAGTTTTTTTTTTTTGGTGGAACGAAATCTTGAGTTGAAGTCTGCAATTTTTCTAGTTGGAAAGGCATTCTTCTCAGGGGGAGACCGCTCTTTGCTTTAATTGATTCTCATCACATCAAAAGAGGGCCCACTTCACACTGATTTTTTTTGGTGGTCTAATCTCATCTCATAAAAGAAGGGGGCCCACCAAGCACTGAATACGTGGTAGGCCCAAGAAGAAGTTGCACCTCTGCTGGGGATTGGAATAATCTTTTTGGGTTTTGAACTTTTAACGGGCCAACAAATCCCAGCATTTCGTTGCCCACTTCCCCCTATAAGCAATTGGGTTTTTGATGCTGAGGTAAAAAAAAATTAACAAATCTGAACGCCCACCGTGGGGCTCGAACCCACGACCACAAGGTTAAGAGCCTTGCGCTCTACCGACTGAGCTAGACGGGCTTGCTTGTTTAAAATTTTGACTGATAACATTTTCTTTAATATTTCGTAACAAACAGTAAAATATTTTGTTAAGGTTAGCAATTGAAATAATTCTCGCAGGAAAAAGAACTAAAAAACCAGTATAATGTCATGCATCATCAACACACAAAAATGCGACAATTTATCACTATTGTAGTGTTTTAATGTCATTATAAAGTAATAAGATTTTAAGTGTGTTTATTATCACATTTAAAAGTGTTAATGTCATTTTAAATTGTATACCTACTTTTATATCTTTAATTAATAAGCTTTTTAAAACATTATTCTCACTAATATTTAGTATGGCAAAAACATCACCAAAAGGCTGTGGTTCCTCTTCTGTTATCAAGTTATCATCAATAAAAAGGACGAGACAATCCAAAAATCCAACTCACAGATTTGGAGCATCCATTTCCATTTTCTCCCTTCAAATCCCAAAATTTTTAATACACATAGTATTTATTATTCTTCACTAACTTTATGGCATGCCTTATCTACCACAACCTTTAAGTCCACATGACTTCCTCCAAAAGATCCTCAAGAATCAATTCCTCCAGCTCAAGCCCCACACCTTCTGTGTCAAACCGGAGGTTCATCCAACCATCACTCCTTGATAGATCTCTGCTCACAACATAATCTAGTGGTTGGTCATTTCCAGGTTCAAAGTTCAAGTACCAGCTTATATTTGCCCAGACCTCCTCTAGAACATGGTATCTTACAGGCATTGGACGGATGTGGCTCAGGCAAGATAGGGGCCTGGGACAGTGACAATATGATTTCTCATAAATATCCATCAATACCTCATTGATTAGATCAAACAAAAGTTGGTGGTTGCAAATACTGCCTTCTTTGCTCACCAAACTGTCAGGGTCACACAGCATGCAGCCCCCTACTTCCTCATACACCAAAGGATCTACAGGCTGGTCAATTGAATACCATGAACCAAGGGCTTCATCACCACTGAATCCAGATAGCTCCAGTATATCTCTCACGTAATCAAAATTAGCTTTGTCTTTTGCCTCCACTTGAACTTGCAAAATGTCACCGTTTAAATCCATCTCTGAAACTTGTTCTTTCTCCGAGTCATTGCTGCTAGTTGTTAGTAAGGTATCTGAACATAAGCACAAAGCATCATTTAGGCAGAAAAGAATATCAAATCCCATGTTATCCAAAAAAAAGGAAGGATCAGACTAAAATTTTTAGTCTAGGACTGTAGGAACAGTTGCAGATATTAGTGTTTGAATGGATGTAGCATTAAGATGAGAGAACAATTTGTGGAGTATACCTGCTGATGAGGAAAGTTCCGTTAGACTGGTTGTATCCTCTCCAAAATTGGATTCAGGCACAAGGTCAGAAATTGAGTCTTCCAGTTTTGCAGTAGATATTGTTTCAGGCTCAAATTTCTGTCCACTTTGAGTAGCAGTGTCCCCTACAATCAAGTTGCCTGACAGACGGATGATGTCTTCTACCTTTGCTTCTGAATTTGATCCTAATGGATCTTCATTAGCTATGTACTTTTCACTAAAATCTACCAAATCATCTTCAGATTCACTTTTCAAAAGAGTATCTGATTGAAAGTGGTCTTCTGGATCTGTAGAAATATCTCCGACCTTTTTTTCATTTAAACTGCTAATGCTTAAAGTGCTGTCTGCAACAGTACTCGCTGGCATATCCGAAGAAAAAGCATCAGTAGAGTCCTCGCTTAGATAGTAGTAAGTATGGAGTTCAGGTGATGAACGGATCCTTCCCAAAGATTTTGGGGCACTTCTACGAGGCAAAACTGCCTCTTCTATTCTTAATTTTGGCTTCTCAGGGGTGTGTTGCTCAGCTTCTCTATGGCAGCTAGATTCAAACAAGTGCAGATATCTATCCATGGACTCATTAAGAGATGTTGTTCTTTGAATGTGCTTCAGTCCGCTCTTGCAAGTAGAATGTGCACGAGAATTATCTCTCTTCCTTGAGGGATCCTTAACTTGATCAAGAGTCTCCCTGGTCAAGTCCTTGGAGAACCCCTTTCTATGAGGAATTTTGTGAAGGACAGCATCCATAGTTATTCTATACCTTTCTTTTTTGCCCTCCTTAATTGCATGCTTTATCTTCTGCTTAAGATCTCTGAAGCGCTTCATGACCGCTTGATTTTCTCTAGACTTTTTAGAATGGTGGGCTGAACCAAGAGAAGAATGATCAGCACTTTCCTTTGCTTGATTTAGTTTCATAATTCCATCTGCCCTGTGCTCAGCAGCTATTAATGGCATTGACTTTTTGCAGATATCTTCTGCAGACTCAGGCCTCGGTGGCTTTTCTTCTTGAAGACAAACTTGAAACTCCTCTCTTTTTGCAGGGGGCCGAATACTAACCTGATTGTTCTTTTGTCTGCTTGGTCCAGAACCTCTTCTTCTTGATGATCGAGGTAAAGGAAATGACTCAGACTTCGTTAATCCCATTTTGGCTCTGACAGCCTGTTGTTTATGGAAGTAATGAGCCAGAGGAGAACCGGGATCTTCTAGTATTTTCAATAGAAACTCCTTGTTCATATTGAATATGTCTGTAGAATCCAGCATGTGTCGTGAGTAAATAGCTGAAGCACTTTTAGCTATTCTTTTTGCACCATCCGTCTTCTGCTTCAATACAGATTGCTTTCTGTCGTGTAGATCTTTGTGAAAAAGCGGGTCATACTCAGTCTCTTGCTTTGCATTATCATCAACATGGTCATGCCATAAGTCATTACCTGTTAACATTCTGCTACACTCTCCACAACTTTCATCAATGGTAACCAGTTCCTCAGAGGATTGTGGTAACACAGGATCCAGAGAGCTGGTAGCTAAGGAAGGCTCATTATTTTGGTTAGGAATTCTTATACTTTGCTCATTTAAAGTTGTATCAGCAAGAGGGCCAAGTTCAGGATGTTCACCACGATGAATTGAATCAGTTCGTGTCAATTGTGACTTTATGGGGTAGGTTGAACTTCGGTGATGTCCCTTCCTTCTAGATTTTTCTTCGAGAATGAGTGCCTTAAGTCGAGATTTGACAGAACTTTTACCCCCTGAAGTTGACTGTGCCGCCTTTTCCTTAACCTAACCATTCAAATTTAGATACTGTCATAAATATTTTTCTGTTTGTTCATGCAAGAGACAGCATCCTGATGAAAGCATGTCAAATGCAAGAGACCGATCAAAATCATGAATAAATGTAGAACATTTCAATTGTTCCATTATTGAAGTACTTATAAATATGATATGTCAAACTAAGAAACACAATAAAGCAAACATTTTTGTGCATGAACTTACCCTAGAACTGGTCACCTCTGAATTGCTGGGAACTGTGGACACCCCAGCACTTGAGGAGTTTATGTCATTTTCTGGGCCCTTTTGCCCTACAAACCAGAATTCTTGTTAGCAACCATGTGAAAAGTGGACAACAGCAGGTATTCTTTAGGGGTCAAAAAACAGCCTCACGAAGTGCAACCCAGGTAGGATATCTTGCAGATCAAGATTTATATAACAAAATGAAAATTCAGTCACACTAACTAAACTGGTCTCATATAGTTCACCAAACTGGAAGAGCAAAAGAGCTTAATAAGATGGTTGTGATAATGATATACAGATTTGGCTTTCCCAAATGGTCAGATTGGTAGCATTATTAATTATCAGTAGGAGTTCAACATGCAAAATGGTCACCATTCCATTTCCTCATGGAAAAAGATAAACTGGTTACATATGATTACCAATCTAATTTGTGTGTTAGATTATGTAAATGAACAGGTAAACTAATTGAATCATCTTCTTACCAGCAGCATGTTTCCTACCACCATTATTCTTGGTTGGAACTCTTTTCTTGATATAAGGCCAATTATGATACTTAAGAACATGAAGTATGCCCCACATGCATCCTGGATGATGATTCTGAAAGGAAATCCCTGCACTTTTGTTTCGAAGATGCTTTCCCATGGATCAAACTAGAAAATTCAAAGAAATCACCTTCAGAACCGGCTTGACTTCTGCTACAATCTTGCTGAACCTATTCCAAGTTGAAAAGATCTATCAAGCGCCACAACATCTTAGCAATAATCCAAGCATAATTCATTAACATACTTCCTGTTTTATATGGTTGAATTGGTGGAGAAGAGGTGATTTTTCCCGAAGTTATAGCTACACCTAAACATCAAATAATTAGAGATAGATATAAAGCTAAACCCTTTTCCTTACTCCATAAAACAACTTCCCCCTTGGGAAAGGGGAAGGGTTGTTTTCCAAACATTTCCCTTTTTGTTTTTCTTTGACTGAAAATAATGATACATTAATCCGAGTCATGCTACACTATTTTCAGAAAATAATTTTCCACGATCCAAACTGAGCAAAATACCTCTAATCTACCATAAGAATTCTAAAACCATCTAAAAGAGAACTAATATTCATAATGATTGATCATTTTTTTTTTTTTTTGGGTCAGCCAAAGAAAATTGCTTTTATCATTGGGAGGATCATATTCAATGTTTAATTGATGAAAAGTAAATGAAAGAGCTCAGAAGCTTCAACACTATTATTATTCTGAATTCTGGAATATGATAGCTACATCTAACCTGTACCCATAATCAATTGGCTTCATTCATTCATATCATACAAAATTAAGACCCACAAAGTTGAGACGGTTGGGGAGGGATTTGCCAAAAGGGGAGTGCTATAGCTGTTGCATAATTATAGTACCATTATCATCAGATATATTAAAAAAATCAAGTGCTTTTATACCCTCATTCCCCAGACACAGGCAAGAATCCCAAATAAAATGAAATTCAACATGAAAACACCCTAATTATCTCCACAGATTAACCAAAAAAAATCCTAATCATAATCTGAACAAAACAACCAAGAATGACATGAAATGAGCCAAAATAAAACCTTGGAAACTAGAATCGCGTGCTAAAACAACATAGTCTCGGATCTTGTGCGCAGGCACGGGGAGATAGATAGTAATGTTGATGGGTTGAGGGCCTTGGAGGGGGTTAATGGTGGAGATAAAACAGAGGAAGTAAAGGGAGAGACGAGGCCAGCGGGGAAACTGAGCATGGTTTTCGGTGGTGTGTTAATGAAAATTTTGGTCTGGCTATTAATTACACTCCCCTTTTTTGTTAGATTCCTACTTCTGGTTCTGGCGACACTTTACGCGCCAAACCTCGTCTCCCCTCCATTGCTCCGTATTTCCGTGAAATGTGTTAACGTTCTCCACCTAACTGACCAACTGTCCATCTATATGTTCCTATTTAATGTATTTATTTAGCTGACGAAATTAAGTAATTTAATGATTTTTTTTGGTTGAAAATAAAATATTTTGAATTTAAAGTGTATGGCATGAGAATGAAATGAGATAAGAAATGAAAGATAATTATTTTTTGTTGTGCAACTAAAATAAAAAAAAAATACTTTTAATTAAATTATTGGTTTTTACGTGAATCTGACTTATAAGTTGCCTGAAAGTGGTACTGCTTGTTATCCATTTGCTACCCATTCGATCAAAATTCGAGAGTTTTTTTACCTCATTTCTCTTTTTTATTCTCTAAAAATTGTAGTTTGTTCAAAAATAAAAAAGTTTATTGATTTTAGATTTTGGGTTGGAATAGGAGTGTTCATTATTAAGTTATAAGACATACTTCAAGATGTTACATAAAAAAAGTTTGTTGTTTTACTGTTTAAATTATATAAAATTATAAAATATAATTTTTTATTGGGAAAAGTTCTTAACATTAGAGGCCATATTGATATTAGTCTTAACTACACAACAATTTTTATATTAAAAAATAATTAACCTATTTTTAAAAATTATCACTTATTTCACACCACGTGGTTTTTATGACAAAGTTACTTGACATTATCATTACTAAATGAATTTATTCACAATAGCAGAGTTGAATTAATACTTATTAATTTAAAATTTTTTATTTTGAAATAAGATTTGAAATTTAAAACTTCTCTATGTCAAATAATTAATTTTCATTGTATTAAAAAAATATTATTAAATGAATTTAAGATTTAACGATATGCTTTTTATTTTAGAGGTTTAAAATCAAGGTTTTTTTTTTTTGTTTTCCTTTTTTTGAAGAAAGGTTCATTGAATTGAAAGCCTTGATTTTAACAGACAAAAAAGGGGAGTGGGGGGAATTGAGGTATGCAATAACAGGGACCAGATCACAGATGAGAATAGACCAGTTTATGGTCCACTCACAAGTCAAGCTATCTCCTTCCAACTTCTGTGGACCTACAGGCCTACAAACTTGGATTGCCCAAAATGTTTACAAACTTGCTGATAGTAAGACATACCTTATAAGATAAAAACGGAAATAAAAGCTAAGGTTGGTTATTCCATTTTCTTTTTTAGAACTGATAGATACTCAATCTCATTCATCCCATTAAGTAAAATAGTTAATTTTAGTTTCATTATGTTAGATTGTGAGTCTCTAATGTAAGATAATATTGTAGATGGATTTTCCTTTTTTTGCTGGGGATTTGATGCTTGAAGATCTTAATACGAACAATAAGTTACTGGTGGTCTCAAAGAACCTTAAAAGCAAAAGACTGTGGTCACTAGTCGACCCCATCAAATGAAAATAGAGATGCCCCGGTTAGAATAATTTCACATGAAGTTTGATGTTTTACTTGAGAAATTTGCCAATCATAGAAACTCTAAAGAAATCCATCCTCAAAAGGAAAGAATCAATCAAGAAAAGTCCTTTTTTTTTTTAATGGTCCTCAGAAAATTTCCTAGTATTAGATCAAATTCAGTGTTGCTAGAATGATGGATGGACATATTCTTGACATTTTTAGCGATACATTCTTCTCCACCCCTCAAGGAAGTAATTAGGAGCATCTGATCTTGTAATATAATGGTAAAAAAACAAATTTATAATTTTTAGAGTATATTTGGAAGAAGAGAAATAAAAGAGGAAAAAAGTCATTTATTTGATTAAAAAAAGAATGAAGTGGGATGGGGGGAATTAAGATGGGGGAAAGAAGTTTCCTTCATTCAATTTTCTCTTTCAATTACATTATTCATTTTAACATATCCTTATTTGAAAGTAACCAAAGTTCATATCCTCAATTCTAAATTTGATGAAAGTTTATGTCCTCCTTTTTGAGCTTTGCCTAATAACTATATTGTTGAGACTAAACCAGGCAGGACTCGCAAAGAAAACCAATACATACACTTTTAAAGCTACCTCCAACCTTATGTTGATGGATCTTCACATATCTATTCACTATATTTTTATTACATGTTTTTATTATATTTTTTTTGATGTTAGATTTTACGTTTATATTTAAATATTGTAATACAAATTAATTAAAATTAACCATATACTCAATAAAATTTATCAAATCACAAAATCATAAAAGAATTTACAATAAATTACACCCAACTTGTATCTAGTAATACTCAATCTTAAAACTTAAAAGATTTCAAGACTTCCTCTTAAGTCTAAACCACTAACTCTAAATCATGATAATGACAAAAGAAACTCTAAATCATGACTAAATTGTACTTAATTGCACATTCCAAACAAAGAACTTAGCTGTATTGAATCAAATTCCTTGCATATCACTAAAGGCCACAAATCATAAAGACATAAACCCACTTATATATATGATATGATTAAGTAAATAGTGTATAAGAGACAAAGAGAGGCCGATTAATCCACAATTTAATAAAACAAGTACTATATGGCAAATAATAATAATAATAAAACAAGTATCTCCATACCTTTGACTTTTGGATTTCCCTCGTTTTTTTTACCCCTTCGCCCCCATGCGCTTCAACGGTCAACTCTCTTAAATTATTAAATTAACACTCTCCACGACCCAACTTGTAATTTTATTAATATTTATTTATGAGAGTAATATAGTTAAATATTATAAATTTATAATATAATAATTTTTTTGTTAAATTTAATTTTTTAGTTTAATTTTTACATAAAATTTAAGTAGATAACAATTATTTTTTTTTCTCAATACTAATATTTGTTGTCTATTTTTATTTTAATGAAATAAATTTAAAATTATTATTCATTGACTACGTAAAATTATAATGTCAAATTTTATGTTAGCATTAAATTAAAACAACTAAATATGACCAAAAATAATAAAAGCCAACCCTCCCCTATCATAAAATATAACTTAATTCACTAATGTATCGTACTTTTTAAATTCAAGACCTCTTATCATTAAATCATTTAAATTATTAGTCATATATATATAGTGATGATAGGGAGTATGAAAATTTAGAATGAAAAAATTTAAGATTAATGACATAATTTATGTCATATTATTAAATTAATTGATATATATGATATTATAAAAATTTAAAAATAATTACTAAATAATATATTATTTACTTTTAATATTTTTCATAATATAACTTATATATCATCATTAATCTTAAATTTAAATTTCAAATTTTAGTTTCATTTATCATTCATTATATATGTATATATGATCATGAATATATTATAATTGTTATTTATATAAAGAACTACGGCGAACAAAAGGAACAAACGCACCTCTACAAAGTCAACTCCCCCTCGTTCTCCTTCCTTCCTTACGCATGTTCTGACATCGTACTTTGAAGAAACAACCTGTTTAGTTCTCTACATGAGAAAAAAGTACGAGAGATTGAAAATCTAATCGGGTTTGGATTTGTTGGATTTTTGTTTGTTTCAATGGGTAATCGAATTGGGAAAATGGGTCGGTGTTGCGGCGTCACCGGAGAAATCTCCCGGCGGCATGATTTTATTATGGAGGATGAGCTCTATGAGGATTTGGGTCACTCCTTCTGCTACATCCCACCGGAGCAGGCGCCACTCTCCTCCTCCAAAGTGTACTCACTCTTGGAACCCATCTCTGCCACTGCCGCAATGACTAAAACCATGACGTTCGGACTCATCTCCGGCGCCTCCGTCAGCGCCAATGTGTCAACGATTCCATCAGGTGTGCTCGCAGATTCCCGCCCGCACAGTGCCACACTGGAACGGGCCTCCAATTTTGAGGGCACAGATTGCTTCGCTTCACTTCCCCTGCAGCCGGTCCCTCGTTCTGGGTCATGTACTGTGCCGGGGTCGGGCCCGATTGAGCGGGGTTTCATGTCAGGTCCCATCGAGCGTGGGTTCTTATCGGGCCCCCTGTTTTCAGATACAACGGAGGAAGAGAAGTTACAGAGAACTTTGTCTCATGGTAGTTTAGATGACACCGACGTTCAGCCTCTGAGAAAGAATTCAACCTTAATCAAGAGTTTCAAGAGAGCAATATCAAACAAAATTAAAGGTTTTGTTTCAGACAATGAAAATGTCGATCTGAGTAGGCCCGGATGCTTGAACACCGACGATCATGATCACGGTGGCGATGCTGATTTTTTTATGAAGAGTCAGAATCTGCAATGGGCGCAGGGGAAGGCGGGAGAAGACCGTACCCACATCGTGGTTTCGCAGGAAGACGGGTGGGCTTTCGTTGGAATTTACGATGGATTTAATGGCCCTGATGCACCCGATCATCTCGTCAGCAATCTTTACAATGCCGTACAGGGGGAGCTCAACGGATTGTTATGGAAGAATGATATTGAATCAAGTGGGGTTTTAGATTTTGAGGAGATTGAAAATACCCAGATCACCGATCAAGAAAACTGTCCTTCAAAAAGTGGGGATTTGAAATCAGAACCCGAATCAAACAGGAACCCTGGGAAGAAGAAGAAGTGGAGATGGGAATGGGATCGAGAAATGAATTCGGAGGAAACCATTAACCATTCCGACGTCTTGAGAGCGCTTTCAGAGGCACTGAGGAAAACAGAGGAGGCATATTTGGGGATGGTGAATGAGAATCCGGCTCTGGCTTTGATGGGTTCATGTGTTCTGGTAACGGTAATGAAAGGAGACGATGTGTATCTGATGAACATCGGAGACAGTCGCGCCGTTCTCGCGCAGAAGGCGGAGGCGGAAGCTCTCCACCAGATTGAACCATTTCCCAACCTCACATGCCTTCAGCTTACCATGGATCACAGTACATATGCAGAAGAGGTAATTTCCCCAAATTTCTGTAATTTTCAGATTAATTTTCTTTGAATTTACCTAAATTTGGATTTT
>BPVZ01000024.1:1079411-1100288 GCA_020521535.1 Rubroshorea leprosula | reverse complement strand
GTGCATCTCCATCAGAATGTCCAAATGGATTCTTTTCCCATACTTTTTATGCTTGCTTCTTACTTTCTTCAATTTCACTAAACTTTGTTGCATCCAATATCGAACATTGAATGGCACCTTATCACACTTTCTGACATTTCCTCCCTTTCCAGCAAAGTGTTGTTTTATTCTATTAATGCCTCCTCCTCTAAATGTCTTTTGGCAGTGCAGACATTTAATTGATTTTTTTGTGCGTTCTATAACTTCAACACAATGCTCCCATGTTGCATCTGTTTTGGCTCTTGAAGTTTGAAAAGATGCAACAGTTGAATTTTATCTAGATGATGACATATTTTTGTAATTCACCAACAAAATAAAATAAAATCATTAAAGCAGCCCAATACAAAATAGATAAGGCTAGAAAAATTGCCAAATAAGTATTTAGATCCATTTCAACGATCAAGAATCTTGGTAATTCTCATAAATAACAAAACCAAAACTTAATAATAGATTCAATCAGTTGCAGATGAACATGCAAAATACAAAAATTTATTACTAAACTAAAACAACATTCGTTCACTCATAAACAGATTATTAATCTTTTTCATCTAGGCATGAAGTTTGCTATGTACTAATTTACCCACCTTGAAATAAAAGAATTTTATACTATTACGTTTCCATTAAAGTATTATTCGTTGCCTAGAGTGTAGCTGGAACCAAAGTTCATACTTAGTAAAACCAGACTTCCCTGTTAGTTGGAAGGTGGGAAAGAAAGTCTCCCATGTGAGTTAAAAGATGGGACAAAAGTCTCATTAATTATGAGGAAAATCCATTTGTCCTAAGTTATCTACTTTTCAATCAAGTGTTAGATAAATAATCAAAGAGCTGATATAGACAAGGCAGCCTTTGATTGATGCTCATCCTTGCTGGTGAAACAGAGAACTAGTTGAAGTGATAATGAATAGGGCAGTGGATGGAACATTAGGCATCTTAAAGGCATGCTTGAAATCAAAGACGGTCAGACAAGTTGTTTATGACAAAGATTAATAATAGATTTAATCATTCAAATTGAAACAGAAGTGCAGCACATGCAAAATACCAAAACAAAATTCAAATTGAATTTCACATAAATAAATATACTCTGTAAATAAACTCAAAAATCAAAATGCAAAGCAAAACCCAATCCAAAATAAGCAATAAAAAGATAAGGAATTTACTAAACTAAAGCAACGAAATGCAGAGCAAGGCAGCAAGCTGAAAGTGATTCACTGTTCTGTACTTGAAGGGAACCGGATAAGAAAGATTTTTAGGTCGAAGAGGATCCAGAGAGAGAACGACCTCAGTGAGAAGATGAAAATCTGATGTAGAACAAAAGAAGTATGAGGATCAACTAAAGCAACGAAATGCAGAGCAAGGCAGCAAGCTGAAGCCTGAAAGTGATTCTATACTTGAAGAGAACCGAAGAAGAAAGATTTTCAGGTTGAAGAGGATCCAGAGAGAGAACGACCTCGGTGAGAAGATGAAAATCTGATGTAAAACAAAAGAAGTATGAGGATCAACCGATCGAGAGAGAGAACGACCTTGGTGATGGTGACAAGATGAGGATCTGATGAAGAACAAAAAAAGTGTGATTCTGAATCTAGACGAAAGAGATAAGGAATCGTTGTTTTGGGTTTCTTCTTTGCAATTTGTTTGGAATCTGGAGAATCAATGGATTAGAGTTTAGAGAACTGGAGAAGGAGAACTGCAGACTGGAGATTGGGGAGGAACAGTGACGAGTCGAAGAAGAACTGAAGAAGAAAGCTTAGGGTTCCTGATTTGATTTAGTGATTTTACCGATTTGCATTCAAATTATGTTTTTTTTAAGTATTTTATCATGTAATTGTAATGTGTAGAGGAGGGTAAAAGGGGTATCAAACAAAAAAAAGTATAAAATAAGTATTGAATTAAAAAATGGTTGAAAAAATTGAAAACGGCATATTTGAGTTTGGCCCGCCGAGTTTACTAGGTTTTCCGAGCTGGATGGTTTTATCGGGTCTCGTGGGTTTAGGCCGTTGGATTGCCTCACCCATTCTGGATATGCATCTAGTTCGTTTTCATGACCGGGTGGTGGTTTGACCGGTTTGACCGACCGGTCTGATCCAGGTTTCAAAACAATGGCTCTACCGCAGCATGTCACTGCTTATTTGTCTTGAGAAACTGATATCTGGAGGAGTGGGAGCTTGGACTGAACAGAGCTAGTGGGCCAAAAAGCTTCCAAAAAACAAAAAGAAAGGAAAGGAAAGGAAAAGGAAAAGGAAAAAATTCCCTCGAAATACAGGACGAAACAGTTTTCTTTTAGATTTTTCAGCCCTTTTCTGCGTCCTCTGTTTAAAAAAATCACAATTTACACAATATATGTTGATGACAATTTTCCCACACCTTTTTCAAGAGTGGGTTCAATGTCCCCATTTAGTTTAACACTGTTTTTTTTGGCCTTGTTAAGTAATTACTGTCTAATTGATACCTTCAAGCCAAACAGCCAAATCTCTAGAATGTAAAAGCTTTCTTATCCGCTGATGAGAATTCAAATCACATAAATTGTAACCTACTCCTCCGCTCCTCCCCCTTACAAGTTGAAGTGTGAATCACTTTTCCTATCTTTTTTTATTAAAAAAAAATAACTTATGCCTTAAAAATGTAATTATTACACCTTTTAAATATTAATTAATATTAAATAGTTACGAAAATCATTTTAATTACACAATTCTTTAAATAAAATTTAATTTTTTTAATACTAATTAATATAAAAATATATATAACAATTATACCTTAATTTATGTGCAGATGATAGAAAAACAAAGAATATACATATATGTATACTAATTAGAGTTTTTAATTGGAAAATAAGGTGTCAAAAGCTTAGTTAAGTGGTCATCTCATTTCGTTGAAAATAAGAAATCTTGAATTTGAGTTTATAACATGTAAGTAAAGTGGGATAAGGGATTAAAAATGATTGCCCTCCAATTATGCAAAAAAAAAAAAAAAAAAAAAAAAAAGAAGGACAGTAAGGTATTTGGACCATGCAAAAGAATACTACCCTTCTGGCCCGCCTCTGCTCTCTTTGGTCTTGCCGCTCGACAAAACTGCTTCCCCTCCCTCTCTGTCCTTTCTCCGCCTCGCCTCCCCTGCATCCTTGAAAAAGAAATGACAGAATGAAACGATAACATCTATCTAACAGGTCCTTTTCATTCCTACTCTCTGTTTGCCGACCCAATGCTGTTTTTATTCCTCCAAATTCTTCTCTTCTTAATTCCTACAGTTCCATCAAATCTACTCTCTCAGGCCACTTGGGTTACCGCCTGGATCAATACTAGCAGCCAGCCTGCAACCGTCAATATATTGTAGACTAGAGGAGGTTCATGGCTCAACGGGTACTGCACTCATCTCATTCTCTCCCCATTTCCCAAGCTATTGTTCGCTCTTCAGGTTTTTTTTTTTTGGTTATTCTGAACCCATTTGATGCATTGTTTTGGATGCAGCAAGAAGGGTGGCCTCTAGGCCTGCTACCGCTGAAGGCGAGAATTGGGTTGGTGAGGAATCATGATCTTTCTGGGTCAGTTTCTTCCAGTACTTTGCTCACTGACTCCCCAAAGTCTTCAACCCTTTCTTCCTCAGATCTTGATACTGAGGTTGGTCTAACTAGATATGTATGATTGGAGTGAACAAAGTGACTCTCACGCATACTTTCGTTAATATTTGATTGTGTAATGATTTGATTCTATGTTTCTTTTCTTTTTCTTTTTGCAGTCGATAGGATCATTCTTCCATGATAGAAGCATTACCCTCGGAAGCCCCATTGGCGTCTCCAACATTCTGGAGATCTCACAAAGATCAACCAGGAGAAGAAGAGTGGATAACATAAAGGACCACAAGATTTACATGACTAGACCCTGGCCGTTCTCATTATGTTCAAAGCTAAGCACTGATGCTGTGGATACAAGCGCCGCCCCTCCATCTCTAAGGCACTTTCTTGAAGCTGAGAGGAGAGCTGCTAATGCTTTCAGAAGAAATAAGAGTTCGTCTGCTCACAAGACTGGTGATTTCTACCCGCTTATGGCAGTTTGGGTGTAGAAGGTAAAAAGAGAGAAGGCAGGGAATTGGGGCGTTGCAATGGATGTGGAGTCTCCATGCTGTTTCCGTGTATGTGTGGGAAACTGTTTAATGGTGGCATATCATTGAACATTTTATCTCTTTTTGTTTCTAGAGATTTTATTTCTAGAATCCAGACGGACCTGAATTTCTAATTCTTCTATTCAAATTTAGTTTCCTTTTTTATTTTTTTTCCCTGTAGGACATTCTGGCATTTTATGGATCATATATATCATATGGTTAAAATTGGACATCTTTGACATTTTGTCCTGATTTTCATATTTTTTGTTTACTATAACTCAAGTATTGTGAGCTAAGACTCATTTGCTTTGACATAAGAAATAGGATCCAGTGAAATTTTGACTCTATTATATTTCCCTGGAAAATAGTACCCTGGCTCATCCTTCAATCTCTAGTAATATTGCCATATACAACGGTTCTTTGACCCTGGTAGAAAATGGAACTCAAAGTATATACCGATATGGATTCTTCATTGAAATAGTGATAAGAGTACCGTTACCTCTGCTGGCTCAGCAACTGACAACAGGAAAGATTGGAGGCTGCATGCTGCGGCTTGCTGGTCAAGGCTTGTTATCCCCTTCATTGCATTCAACAGGGACTTTTCCTAAGCTGCGGGTACCCATCTTTCCAAATGATGAGCTGATGGCTGATAAACCCTTGAAGCTGCTGCTGCCTTCACTGAAATTGGACTTCCTTGACTTAAATGGTTTTGATGGGCTAATTTCTGCATCTGTTTCATTGTTGGTGGACTTTCCACAACTTGGCCTTGAGGGACTGGCCCCTGCTTCTGAATTACTGTTGGTGACCTCTGTTGCAACTAGTTTAGTGATATTGCTACGGCAGAAGGGGCAAACTGGTGCTGCAGGAAGGGCTGTTAAAGGGTTGGGCTTCTTGTGGCAGCATAGGGCAAGGGTGCAGTGAGCGCACATTCGGTGACCACATTCTTTGATCTCAATTGTGCATAGCTGGTCAAAGCATATGCAGCATAACTCGACACCAATGGCCTGTTTGAGAAAATTCACCAGATACAAGTAAATTAAAAGGACAAAACTACTTGTACATTCGAAAGATGTTAAAAGACTCAGATTACAATTAGTGGACAGAGAGGAAATAAGTAAGATAAGTGAAATGTCATATTACCTCTGAGGCATTGTCACTAGTTTCGTCCTCAGAATCTGAGGCGTGTAGAAGGTTGTGAACTCTCTCTTTGAGAATTGCTTTCTCCCTCTCTTTGTTTGCCTCCATCAAGGCATTCTCAAGCAGTTGTTTGGCTTCTGGATTGAGATCATTTATGAACCTTAAAGGCATTGGCCAAACAAGAGGTTCAGGAGATTCAGGGTTCAGCAAGGCAGCACATGCCTCATGCTTGTTCTTCAAAGCAATGATGTAAGGCATTCTCCTGCGGTAGTATAACCTTCAATATCTCAGTATGTTCCAACCTTTCAAAGATTTTTTGCTAAAGACTTAAAAACTTTATATATATTTACAAGTCTCTGTTTTCATCAGGGCTTACCCAAATGAATCTCGTTGAAGCCTATCTGCTCCCCAAGCAAGCAATTCCCGGACACACTCTAATGAACCACCACGAGCAGCAAAATGAAGAGGTGTACTCCCTGGATAGCTGCAGAGAGGCCCCCTATTAATCCAAACTGAAAATGATTCCTTGAAAAAACAGAAAAAAAGGCCTTAATCAACAAAATTACCCATTTCCACCAGTAGAAGCACAAACAAGAGCCCCGTTATCCAAGAGAGTGTGAACACAATCTGACCACCCTTCGCGAGCAGCCAAATGCAGGGGTGTTGCTCCACTTTCATCTCTTATGTTCACAAATCTCGCAAATCCCCTGCAAAATATTTCAATCCCCTCAAATTCAAGAAAAAAAATAATCACATTGTATCAATTAGCACCATCCAATGCGTGTATCTTGGATAGGGGAATGCCTATGTCAAAGACAAAGAGGGTGACAGACCAAGAATTTGCAAGAGGGCTGCTCCTGGCAGCGGAAAGAAGAGCTTGAAGGCAATCAAAATGACCATAATATGCAGCATAATGCAGGCAAGTTCTTCCTTGAAGAGAATCAAACATCAATACCTATTAAACATTCAACGTAACCCACTATCACTGTCTAGATACAATCAAGAGACACAATAAAACCCAAATTTCAAAATTTGCATCTTGTACTAAATGAGAACATACATATGCTCCACTCTCAATAAGCTTTCGCACGCAAGAGATCTTCCCATGCATTGCTGCCAACATCAATGGCGTCTAACCCAATTACAGAAACATGTAATGTGAACATGCAAGTTGATGAAGAGAATCCAAGTTTGGACACAAATATATCATGAATAAGAGCATTCACCTGTCTGTGGCGATTCAATTTATCTGGGTTTTTACATCGATCTAAAAGAAATGAAAGAACCTAAACCCAGAAAGAATCCATATGAGCATTGTCCCAACAAAGTATATATTCAAGACATAAACAATCCATTAAAAATTAAAATCAATCATTAGGCGGGAAACAAACCTCGATCTGGCCATACACGGCGGCAACATGCAGAGCTGAGAGCTTTGCACATCCGGTGGTCCTCTCCAGGACACTTGGTTCTGCCTTCACCATTGCCTGCACCATCTCCAAATCTCCAGTTTGCACGGCGCTAAGGAAAGCAGCCTCGTGGGGTTCTCTGCAACTGAGTTTTTGACCCATCACTTCCTTCTTTTCACCGTATCTGCAGTTGGGGCACCCAGACACTGCCTCAGGCGCCACCTCGCGGTGGTAGTGGTGGCTGGAGGTTACAGTGGCAGTGGTGGCACTGGCTGTGTCTGAATGCTTTGAGAGAGGAAAGACTTATCTATCTAACGCACTGGGGGCAGTCGCTCCTCGTAGTTTGGTCCGAGATTTCAGGCAATTATGCAAAATCATATCTTGTTGTCTCTTCTCCAAAAAGAATTTTTAACTATAATTTCACATGCAAGGAAATAGGTCGAACAACAGTTTTTCTCTGGGTCAGTTTCCTTAATGCAATGCTAATTACCCTTTGTTCAAAAAAACAAAAAAAACAGTTTTTCTCTGGGTAATTCATATATTTGGGACATGAACTTTTGCTTTTTTAAGACATTATTCCTCTCCCACCCAATCCTATTAAAGCCTATGATTATCGCTACACAAATTTGTTAAGGACCCATAAAAAATTATAAGTCTATTTTGTTTGTTTAATTTTATTAATTTATAAAATTAATTAATTAAGGTGTTTAGAAATATTAATTTATAAGATCATTTTAAATAATTAAGTGATAAACATTAATTGTTTTATTATTTATTAATTAAAAAATTATAACCACGACCTACTGATAACAATCAAATTAATTATATTAATTGTGTTTTTTATGTAGTATTAGTAATTATTTGTGGAATCATTACTATTACCTCATTAAAAATTACTACATGCTTTTTTTCTCTTTTTCTCTTTCTTAATCATACTTTTTGGTCGGTTTAAGCAGCTTAAAAGCAAAGGCAGCAGTACTAATTAACATTACCAAATCAACAATTCAAACAAAAATTACCTGTTCTCACCAACTTTGTCTAAAATTTGCCTTCCAGCAAAAAGGAAAATGACCAATCCAAATCCATGGGCGAATTGGTTCATCTCTCGATTCTCTCAACATAAGAGCTTGGAGGCATGAGCGTGGAAGTAAAAAATCACTTGTAAAAAATTACCCTTTTCCCCCCCAAATTTTCCCATGTTCTAAAAAAAAAAAAAGGAAAAAGGAAAAAGAACCAGCTCATAACAAATTCACAATCAAATCTTACTTATTTTTAAAGGACAATATATAGTTCCATAAGTAAATACCATAATGTAAGTCATTTTTTTCATCTCAGTTTAGATTCAAACAATTAAGTTGTAATTGCAACAAATCAACAAATCTTCAAATCCTCCTCAATTCAAGTTTTCTCTTTGAATAGACCTATAAAGCTTGAAATTAGTTTTTGTGATAGATACTTCGATACTTAAATAAATAATAATTTGGTATACTTGAAAAGAGAAAGAAAGAAAAGTTCTAAATTCATTTCAATTACTTGTAGCTAGTAAGCAACCCTTAGGGATATTTATAGATTTTAATGAGGTATTCATGTGACATTCTTAATAAAATAATTGGGATCTGACGTGACTATTAGAGCGAACATCTCGAAAATGAAGATTGGGTAAGTGCGAACTCACTATAGCTGTCATGCAACTAAAAAGACCTCAACTTAGGTCATAACCCAGTTGATGAATGATTTGAGCTTAAATATGAGTCTAAGAGGAGGCCAACAGTCTTGGTAATATGTTTACAACATGTCCAACATCATTGGTCTCAGACATACACTTATATAGAAGTAAAACTCTACCTTCAAGAAAAATAATGATCTATATACATGGTTGTGTTGCTTGGTATGGTGAGTTGTGAAGAACAAAAAAAATCCTACATTAATAAAAACTTATGGACCTAATAAATTAATCTTAAATATAAGATAATATCTTTTTTTTTACTATACAATTTAAAATGATGTCTTCACATATTAAACATTGTTAGTCAATGCCTGAAACTTCACTTCTCGTGCTCATGTGGAGTTGTAGACCCAAGTTGTCTTCCCAATCACAACATATCATGAGTCATTAGTACTGACAATTTATTTCTTTTATAAAAAAAAAGATGTATTGGTTCAAATTTAGACATTGGAGTAAAAACCACTAAAAAAATGATAACCTCACCTTCCAGTACATTAATATAAATAATAAAAAAGGTAAATAGATGGGTGAATCTAACCAACAACTGAACATTGAATCAATATTTATTTTATTAATTAGATACATGATACATCACATGATTTGGTGATTTCTTCTAACTTCTTAGGAGGAAGAGGATGCACCAAATTTTGAGTTTTTGGAAGCTTACATACATTTATAGGAAAAACAAAACTTTCAAATTCAATCAATTGAGGACATGGCATCAAGTAATCAACTCAAGTAGCACTTAAAAAAAGAACCAAAAAAAAAAAAAAAGGCTCTCAAAAGAAACACTGCCTTGAAATTTTTGCCCAAGCCTCTACCAGAGTCCAGACAATTGGGCTTTGATCCTTGGATATCACGAAATGGGCTTGGATGAGCTTAAGCCTACTGGGATGGCCCAGTTACACCTTTAGTTCGGCTAAACACAGCAGCTCAACGAGCAAAATTTAGGGTTTTGTGTCTTCTCTTCCCTTCCGCCTGTTAACCGTCGAAAGTACTTGCTCCGAACACTCACCGGAGTCGGAGGTATCACCAGGTGTATGCGATGGCTCCTTTACAGCCCAAAAGTGGGTTGTTTGTCGGATTGAACAAAGGCCACATTGTCACCAAGCGTGAGTTGGCTCCTCGTCCTTCCAATCGGAAGGGGGTATGTGATCTCCTCACTTATTTCCTATGAATTTCTTCTATTTCGTCTAACATTGATCTGGGTTTGATCATGTGAGTAGTGATTTAGTTCCGGTTGCGTCATTTAATGATTTTTTGTCGTTTAAAATTCGTCATCAAATGTTGTTGGGAAAGTTCTGATTATTTTGTGTTTTGGCATTTCGATTTGGTTTCTCTAGAAAACAAGCAAGAGGGTGCAGTTCGTGAGGGGACTGATAAGGGAAGTTGCGGGTTTTGCTCCTTACGAGAAGAGGATTACTGAGCTTCTAAAGGTAGGTAAGGATAAGCGTGCACTCAAGGTTGCCAAGAGAAAGTTGGGTACTCATAAGAGGGCAAAGAAGAAGAGAGAAGAAATGTCCAGTGTCCTCCGCAAGATGAGGTCAGTTCTTTCCCTTTTTTCATCTTTTATGCTGTTACTAGCTATTGTATGCCTGGAGTGTTCTTCTATATTTTTTGGCACTATGGTTATCTTTGTTAAATAATCATGTACAAGTTCAAGCAGTGGCGGAGCCAGGAATTGTTGTTATGGGGGGGGCTTTGTTTTTTTTTCAATAAAGAAAGTTTATGCTAAGAAAAAGTCGCAAAAGTCTAAGATCAAGCTAACCATATACTATTGTAGAGATTTATAGTGATATTTAAGTCAAATATCAATGACTTAAATATCATCGAACCTAAAAATAAACCATACGAGGGTTAGAACCTTGCCAACTGAGCAACTCATGAGTACTAGGAGCATAATTTTTAATAAAGAAAGTTTATGCTAAGAAAGAGTCGAAAAGTCTAAGATCAAGCTAACCCTATACTATAATAGAGATTCATAGTGATATTTAAGTCAAATATCAATTACTTAAATATCGTTGAACCTAAAAATAAACCATACATGGGTTAGAACCTTGCCAATTGAGCAACTCATGAGTACTAGGAGAAGAATTTTTAAGTCACTACTTAACATACTACATTTCACAAGAATTTTTTGGAGTATAAATTAATATATAATACTTGATATGTCTAAAAGATTTCTAGATTCAAATATAAATTAAATAAGCTTGAACAGAGATTAATTGTTTACAAATAATACTTCAAACTACTGTCAAAGAAACAATTGTTGAAAATAAATAAGATAATAATGTAAACATCATAATTTTATTATGGGTTTGTCTAACCTGTGTGCTAAGGGTGTAATAAATGCATCTTTTTATAAATAATTTATATTAAAAATGGTAGAAGTTGACATATATTTGACATCACTAACACATGGATAATTTTAATTTGTTAATTGATTAAATCAAAGTCAGCATTTATACTTGTAATAAATATTAATTATGAAAAGGTATATTTATTGCACCCTTATTCTGTGCCCTTAGAAAAATCCTTTTATTAATCTTCATTTTTTTCTCATCTTTTATATCATTTCCATTTTCTAATCTTCCTAATTGTCACCTAAAGTACGCAAATTAATCATGACCTAGGGTTCCCAATAGATCAATAAACAAGAAAATGACAAAAAAGAAAAGGAAGAAATATTAATTTTAAGGATAAAAATGATTGAAAATGGATCAAATTTACTTTAATTACAAACTTGAAAGTCCACAAACTAATTTCTTTCTCCAAAGCCAGGGAGGGCCGCTGCCCCCCACTGGCCATAATTTGGCTCCGCCTTAGTGAAAGACTTTTGTGGTGGGAAGTAGGTGCTTTACAAAGGATTTACGGTAGAACCTTTAGAATTGCTGCACATTTTGTGATATTGATTGCTGAAGTTATATATATATGTCAGCTGTTATTTGGAGACTATTTGGTTGCATTTTGATTTTCATTGCCACCATTCAATCAAAATTTACCATAATTTCTGCATACCAGAATTGAGGTGTTGATACCGTTTATTGATCAATTTGTTTTGTGGGTTTTCTTTCAGGTCTGGTGGTGCATCTCATGAGAAGAAAAAGTGATGGGAAGGTCCAAATGGTTTGAAATTGTCTTCATAAATCTTTTGATGATGTTGTTGTTTAGTGATTCCAGATCATTTTTGTTATGCATTTCTCTAATCTTACAACCAAACGTGAAAACTCTGAAATTTTGAATTACCCCAGATATTTGGATTTTCTGTTGCCCTGCAACTTTCATTAGCCACTCTTAATTTGATCTGATTTTCTAGGATGTGTTTGTGTTCATCCCATGTTACTAATCAAATCTACTGTCGGTTTTCAACATTTGATTTACTTACCTTTTTATCTGGATTTCTCGCCCCTGTCGTGCATGGTAAAGCATACGATACAATCGTGATTTGATGTAGATAATGGAAGTGGAGCTACTGTGATGTTCCTTTTGTGAAAACAACGTAACGTGATGAGTGATGGCCAATATTGGATAGAACTTTGGCATATCTTAGTTTAGGATATTTTGAGAACTTTGGAGTCACCCTTCTACTTTGAGCGGGTCTGTTTGGAACATATGATCCTCTTTGTGATATCTTGTGGGATTAATGCCTATCAAGGGATGTCAATTTCCAAAAACATGACTCGAATTCACAAATTTACTAAAAAGAGAGTCCAAGTTTAACACGATACAAATTCTACTAATCATAGAGAATAAAAGTGAAAGCAATAATATATATCCCCCTGGAATGGTATAACCATAATCTCAGTTGCTCTACTTTAATGTGTAGTCAGAGCAACCTTTTTTTTGTGTATTAGGAGGTCATGATACACTTTGCATTCTGTATGGAACATAATTGTCATACAATACAATAGCTTTCAGAACAAATGTATGAGTGTGTGGGTTCAATTATGGAAGCTGACCTTACCAGCTGCCTGGGGATGGATAAGAGGGATTTCAGTTGTCATCACTTTATGAGAAGCTTTCCCTGACGACACTAACTTTTCCTCTCTGCTGCAATTGTCTTGAGTAAACCTTTTTTTAAACCATGAGGCTCCTATCTAATTGGCGATGGAACCCATCAAGCAATAATGAGACACTAAACAAAAAGGCAAAAAATTATGTGTGAATCTTAAACTAGTGTTAATCAACATCAATTAGAAAACTATCAAGCAATAATAAGACACTAAAAAAAAGGCAAAAAAAATTAGGTGTGATCATCTTAAAATAGCCAGTATTAATCAACATCAATTAGCAAACCATCAAGCAAATAATAAGACACTAAACAAAAGGCAAAAAATTATGTGTGATCATCTTAAACTAGTGTTACTCAACATCCATTAGAAAACCAATTGTCGCTATCTGGTTCTAAGAATAGTTGTCTTAATGAGGTTCGGCAAAGAAACAGTGACTACGATCACTTTTACAAAAAAAGTTAATCATTCCATTATGGAGAAAAAGTTTTTTATTTTGCAATTCAATACACAAAATAAAAATTATTGGATGGGAATAATTTCTAATATAAAAGATTTACTTCTATTCAATAATTTAAATTATACAACACTTTTTTAAATTAAAAAAAAAATCTTAATTGTCTATGTGATTAGGCCTCATTAACTTGAGTTGTACTTAAAAGCCCAATTTGAGTCCAATAGTCTGGCCCGCGCTTTACTATTGTGGAGACTCTCATTTCAGGAATAGTAAAAATAAATCAAAGGGCCATGTGGCATCCAATTCCTATATGGAGGGCGACTAGGTAAAATATCAATGGCCATATACAAATCCGAGTTTCTTCGATGAGCTAAAAAGTGACTACATAGGATGCTGTCGACCTAAAAAGAAATCTATCAACTGATTTGATTGGTTTATTCAAAAGGGTCCCACAAGCAGCTGCCACAGAGATGAAGGAATGTATATGATTAAGGAAGACATACACAAAACACATTGACTCAAGAGTCACTCCAGGCAAAGGCAAAAAGAGAATCACAGTACATGATTTGGAACAAACAGTCCCAAATAAGGTTTCCTTAACAACAAGGGTTTTTGAAATCAGAATGCACTTTTAGAATGCTAAGGCAAAAAAGCAATCATTGATGAGAAGATAACTTACATTTTGAGATAGTTTTTTGTAGTTTGAATTAAAATTATTATTGGGAAATATGTAAATATAGAACATCTTCATTATTTTTTTAAATTGCTTTCAAGATGAGCATCTAAAGTTCACAAATTGAAATAGGTTATAGGTGTTTGGATTAGCGATTTAAATGAAGTTGATAATTGATAATTAATATTTTGATAATATTTATTATTTATAGTTTAAAATTTTTAATTTATTCAATTAAAATCAACAATTAATAACTTTTTTTTTTTGTAAATGAAAATCTAAACACTCCTTAATGAAAATCCAAACATTCCTTTATAAAAAAAAGGTGTATGATTGAGATTGACACATATGGGGAACGTGAGGGACTCAGAAGAAATTGGAATCTCAAGTCTCTCTCATTTCTCTCTCTTTCTCTCTTTCTCTCTCTCACCATTATATTGTTTACAAATAGAACCTAATTAAACCCCAGAGGAAGATGTCCCCAGTTAATTGCAAAAGTGAAAGCTGCAATATATGTTCTTCTAAGAAACAGCACACTAACCCATGTAGCCATCACAACATGAAGTTATTGAAGAAAAAGGATAGAAATAGAAATAGATTTTCTTCTCTTTCCGTTTCGTAGTAAGATTATTTTTTCACTTTTAGTGAAGGAAATCTCATTTAAAACCAATCGTATTTTTTTCCTTTATATGGACAATTTCTCCTTTGATTACTGAGCGAAGAACGGGGATCATTGTCTGACCGAGATCACCCCACCAAACTAGTACAAGATTATTGTTTATATTTATTTATGAGTGGAAGAATTTGTTTTGAGGGATCGAGAGATAGAGAGAGAAGACCTTTTTCTAATTTGAAGGTTTTGAATGTGCTTTATTCGTTCTTGGTAAGCAGCCTTCGCCTTGGGTCTTGCAAAAGCAAATCCAAACATTCCTAGATTCCTTTCTTTCAACATCGTCAATTCCACCTACATGAAATATAATAAATTTATAATGAATAAATTTTAATTATTACAAGCCATTAACTTTATAATTTAGCGATAGAATTATTTACATTTTAATCACAGATTTATGATTCAATCATTTAAGTATAAAAAAATTAATCATTACAAAAAATACAAAAATTTATTTGCAATTTAAATTATATTAGGGATCATAACAAAAACAATTAAATGAATAGTAAATCACTTAATATTGGGGTTCTATCCATCTAACCATCTCATTTTGCAACTCACTATGGTCCAAACAAAACAAGAAACTCTAACTACCTTATATATTGTGCATCATCAATAAGATACATGAAATATAATCACCTTCTTATAATGGAGTATTAACTATTATTTGTTTCAATAAGATGGAGTAGAGCCAATTTCGAAAGGTAACAGTGTAAATGTTATCCATTACACTCATCCTCGGAAGTCCCAAACCAATCATTTTGTTGTAAACTTAACCTATTGTGTTGGAAAAGATGTCTGGAATTTTTGTTGACAAAGCCACGATATAACTAAAATCGAAGAAAGTGCTGAGCCCTACCTAACATAAATTAAGGGACTTATAACTTGAAATTATACATATAAGATAATACTGCCTTGCTCCTTCAAATAAACAAAATTATTCTTGAAACTTCAATTTATTTTTGTAAATTTAGAAACAATATAATCTAAAAATCTCAATTTTCCTTTTTTTTCAAAAAAAAAAATTATATAAGAAGATGTATTTCTCTCCGTACTCATAGATTATGCGATACGAATTCGTAATTTTTTATATTTATTAAAATTATATTATTATTAAATTATTTAAATTATTAATAAAAAAATCTCATAATTTTTAAGTAACCATTCAACAAATGAATTTTAACAATAATATAATATAAATTTTTATCAGTACAATAATTTTTTGGTCCAAATTATAAAGCATTTACCAGTTATTAAATAGAAATCCATTCCCTTACAATCAAGAAGTCCCTTCCTTGATAGCTGGTGTTTAGTAGTTTGATTTGGTGAAGATTGCAAAACATTTTTTTTTTCTTAAATCTTTATAATATCCAAAGATCCGAAGAACATTTTTAAGTATAATATATTTTTTTCTTTGTGAATGAGTACAATTTTTGGGGTAGGGGCCGGAAAGGGTTTGAAACTGTGAATCTATAGCTATAGCTCACGAGGAGGCCGCACCATTTACCAAACGGCCAATAAGGTGCTAAGTGGGCCGCGCACTTCATTCGAGGCAGGTGGATTGTTTACTTAGTTTGAGTATCAAATTTTTGATCGTTAATATTTAATAATATTAATTTATTAATTATTATTTTTATCAAAAAAAACATAAGGTGCTAAGTGTGAATCATTTTTTTTTTTAACACTTTACCATTTGAGAAATTAAAGAAAGGGATTTTTTAAAATATTGATAAATTTTAAAACTTTATTCAATTAATTTAAATACCTTAAAATTTGAATATCAACCACTTTCAAACATTGTAAAATGTAAAATGAGCTATTTAAGTTCGAAAGTTCAGTTCAAATATGAATCATTTTTTTTTATTTTCAAAGTACAGAAGAATTAACCAAGAATATGACAGTTTCCGCTCTCTAGAAATCAGAGCAGAAAACCGGCTGCCTACAGGCAGTACCATTGGAAGTTCAGAAGATGGTGCAGACTTCCACACGGCAGTGAAGGCGCGTCTAGGAGCGGCAGTTCCGGCCCACATACTGAGAAACCAGTACTTTGTCGCATGGGGAAACGTGTAATGTCATTTCTTATTAAAATTGATATAATTAATTACTACATAATATTTTAATATAAAATACTTTTTATTCATCGATAATTAAATTTTATTATTTACAATGTAAAGAGTATTTTTATCTGTTTAAATAAAATTTATAATTTATTATTATATAATTATATAATTATATTTTTTCCCGTTTAGATTCACCTATGACATGCTTGCTTTTCCTACAATAATTTTGTTCTAATTTTCGGTAAGCACACAATATTAGCATTTGCTATGAAGTCTTTGTGTGGTAGTTATAATTAATTTTTTTATTCATTTAGTGTTTATTACTTGTGAATTAACATGTAGTTATTTATTTGATGCTATATGGCTATTCGAATAAGCCATGCATGTAAGGAGAGCAAAAATTAGAGTCATGTTATTTTAAAGGGTATTTTAGAATGGGAATTAACCGAAGAACTTTATAGAAACATATGACTTTTGATGGACAAATCCTATAAGAAGAATTACATTCACTAAATAGTGTTTTTTGAAACACTAAGATGATCTTTAGTTACGGATTCGAATGACATTTTGGAGTCTTTTGAGAGTTCTGTTTGTTATTACTATTTAATTAATCATTAACTAATGTTTTGTTCTAACTAAGGCTGTGGCCCATGTGGATCAAGTATACGTTCAACCATTATTACATTATTATCATATCATCCCCTTTTGCTATTGCAGTCGGCCTGACCGCCTGAGTCTAAGATTTATTTTGTCTTTATTCTTCAACACCCTACACCCACATGCCAAAAAATAAATAAAATGAAATAAGCATGCATCGTTAATATAAGGGGACCGAGTCATTAAAATCTACTAGGTGGACCTCTTAAGATAAAATGTGGACTAAAGGATACTAACTTGAGAAAGTAGTCTCAGAACAAGAGGTAGCAGCCTATAGCTAGTCAGATTCTTCTTGGATACTAATTAAAGGAGTTGACGTGGAAAACACCTTTCGATTTTTTGGTTCTTTTTCCTTCTCTTTTTTAACTTAAGTTTTGTGGGTAATTAGGAAAAAAAATTTTGCTTTAAGGGATGAACTAAGTCAGCTATTGCTGCATATATAAAATGGGTGTATATATAAATCACATAAGCTTTATATCTGAGTTCGAAGGGTTTAAGTAATACAAATGTCTAACAACCAACAAGGGCTTAATTAGCCATATTAATTCTTAATAATGAAAAAAAAAAAAACATCTTGATTCAATGTTAAAGTTAGGGTTCAAAGTCCAATAATGATAGGCAGTTACTTTCAATGTATGTAAAAAAAAACTTTTTTTGGTAAAGGTAAAAAATAAATTTATAACAAACCACCTAAATTAAGATGTAGTTATGGTTATATATATATATATATATTTGTTAAAGTAACATAATTTTAATTGATTTTTATTAATTTGATTATTAAAAATAGTTAAAAACTTATAAAAAAAATTGATATCTATTATTTAATTAATTAAAATCAATTTATTTATAAATATTTATAAATATCATAATTAATTATTTAATAAAAATAGGCTATAAATTAATAAAATATAAGTTAAAATTATGTTATCTTAACAATGTGTGTGGCAATAACCATTGCCTCGAAACAGCTGTTCCAATTCTAGAGTCACCAATCCAAAAATATAACTAAACTAGACTATATTGATCAGTGGCTTTTAGAGACGAAAGAATGGCAGAAATTAATCATCAATTTATATCCTTTATGATTATGTTTTCACTCAGATCATCATCAGTTCCAAAGATTCAATTGGGCTTTTACTTTTTCTCTTTGAATATTTCAGTGGTATGGCCTCGATCATTCAAATACAAAGTCATCATCATATAATAAGCAGATAATAATTTTCAAAATCTTCAATTCACTTGAGATTTGAGATAAGTATGCTATAATAATTAAGATGTATATGCTCTTTAATTTGTAGCAGTTATCGATAACAACATCCTTCTATATGTTGTTTTTGGAAACAACAAAATTCAACTTCACATTCAAAAGTTTACCAATTTCCTCCTTTAAAAAAAGTTATAGTATAAAAGAATGCGAAAGAGCAAACCAAATCATTCTCAATTTAATTAACAAACAATATTGAAATGCAATAGGGATCAACTAAAAAGGGAGCTGCATTGACTACTAAATTCTGCCATTGACCCATCAATCCATTATTAATTGCAAAGAGGACGGAATAACACTTTGCATTTTAATGGTACAACTTTGTATTAATCAAATTAAACAAAGCTGGCCTTAAAAGCATTACATTCTTTAGCTTAGGAATAAAATCAAAATTCAAAGGGTTTGGACTTTAAAGGTCGAAACATTCAAAATAATTAAATTAAAGCTTCATATAATATAGCTAAATGTAAAATTTTTCTCATCTATATCCTTCTTATTCTTCATCAAGATTTCGATTATATCATCAAAAATATGATTAAGTAATGCAACATTTACCTCCTCCTAGAGAAAAATTCTTTAAAAAAATAAAATTAAAAAGAGCGAACGGGTCATCAAATTTTGCACCAAGTGCATTTCATCAACTGTCTGATACAAACTTCATAAGCAAATACACGCACTATTGCACATTGCAACCTAATAGAAACTATTTAATTAAAAAAAAAAAAAAAAACTAACCAATTCTAGGGTTTTCGATAGGAGAAGCTAATAGTAATAGTCCTCAGTCTCCAGCTTCCTTCTCACAGTTAATTATAAGTTTCTTTGATTGAAGCCACGTACACTAACAAAACCGAAGCTTCACATGGGATTACTGGTTGATGATGAGCTAAAACTCGAGAGATCCGTCCATGCAGTTCCACCCCAGTACTGCTCGGCTTCGGGCATTCCCAACAACTGTCTTGACAAATTCAGATCCTGATTCTCTTCCATTTTCACTGACGACAACTGAGTGGCCACCCCGGAGCTGGTTATCTTTGGCCGGACCTGGCCCGGTCCATAACCGCTTGGCTCAACGTCCGTAGCTTCGAATGGGTACAATCCGGAGGAAGAATCCAAGCTACCGCCTAAGAAGGGAAATTGTGGCGTTTGTTGCAGTCGCCACTGATCCCATCCGGACAAGAGAGAAGAACCACCAATAGTTGCGGTGCCAGTCTCCAAAGCACTTCCTATCTGAAAATTCAAGTCATTTCCAACTCCAAAAGGTGAAGAAATTCCTCCATAATTCAACCCAATATCGCCGGTTCCAAACTCAGTGAGATGATGCAAGGGCGCCATGAACCGCAGAGGCGGAACCTGCGGTCCAATGCCTAAAACATCAGTGCTCCCGGAGGAAATCGTTCTGGGGGATCCGGAGGCCGTCTGCCGATCGCTGCTGGTGGCCGGAGACTTGGAGCTGCTTCCTTTGCTTCTCTTGTTCCTCCGGCAGCCGCCTCCAACCGGGACGTTTCTCAACGCGCCTCCTCTAGTCCAGTACCTTCTGCAAGTCTTGCAAAAGTGACGAGGCTGTGTCAGGCTGTAGTTGTTAAAGTAGCAAAACTTGGTGTTAGTAGATTCACATCTCGGACACGGTAATGCAGTCTCAGGCATCGGTATGTTAGCCAGCCTGGCTCGATCTGCCATTGATCCAGGTCGGATAGACCCCACAACACCTCCGCTACCATGGGGTTGTGGAGGTGGAGGAGGAGGAAGCTGAGTCGCTGCGCTAGTGCTTGCACTCGGTTGCTGCAGAAATGGAATGACCCAAAAAGACGAAGAAGAAGAAGAAAGAACAAAAGAAATCAAATATCTGGGATATCCAAGCTAGAACATAAAGTAACAAGAAGAATATTTATCTTTTGAAATTTGCTTTTCTGAACCAAAACCAAATCGAAGAAATTATACCAAAATTTAAACCCTTACTTGTTGCCAGTTGGGTGGATCAAGATAAGCTGGGATGGAGGAAAAAACCATGGTGGTTCTTTGATCTTTCTTTCTTTTGTAAAGGTTGGTGGGTCTGTGTGAGATAAGGAGAATCACATCATCAACATAGAAAGAGGAGAAGGGCAGGAGGAGGTTTCAGAGGGTAAAGGGAGAGGATATGAAGAATGAGGAGCCAAAATAAAGGAGGGTAACCCTTTATATATAAATATAATAATAAAAATAAACAATTGTTGGTTTTGTTTCCTCTTTGTTTTATTGCTTTTTAGGGTTTGGAGAAGGCCACATATTTCTTAACCCATAAGCTTCTTTTGTGATTAGGAAAATGGATTAGTGGCCCTCCTAGGAAGGAAAAAAGTAGGCTTGTCTAGTGCCAGAGTGCTGACCAAATGATGCTTAAGTTTGTGATTAGTAACATGAGGTGATAATCATATTAAATGAGTTAATGTATATCATTAATATATTTGTAGTCTTTAAATCAAAATACATATATATAAGGAAGAATTAATTTATGTATAAACTTTATGCATTATATTTATATAAAATTTTAATCATTTATTTTTTTTATTTTTAATAATTAAGATTTATTCACTTTTTATTTTATTTATTAAAAATAATTATTTTTTTACCTAAAAAATTATAATAAATCTCAATTATTAAAAATAAAGAAATGAATAATCAAGATTTATATATAAATAAATCTTTATTT
>BPVZ01000024.1:1052333-1068856 GCA_020521535.1 Rubroshorea leprosula | reverse complement strand
TGAATTGTTTTACAAGTTAATTTTTGTTTTTAACAATTAAATTAAAATAAAAATTTGATAATTTTTTGTAATCTTAACAAATTTAACGGTGACTATAACCATAGCCCAACTTCTAGTGCTTGGCCTTTGCTGTGGCTGGTTATGTTGGGAGTTTTGGGGGTTGGTGGTGGCGGTTTTGTGGCGGTGTGCGGTGGCAACAACCTTGGTATTAAGCAATACGAATGTAAATGTTGCAACAATAATGGCTCTGGGCCTCTGGCAATGATCCGACAAGAAGGCCAAGGATGGCTGGGGCTAAATTGAGAAGAGAAATTATATAACAATTGCTCAACTTTGTTCAACATTAAAGGCTTATGCTCATCACTACCAAAAAATTAACCACATGGACTCGTCCTCAAATAAAAAGCCATGGCCCATATCATTTCTTTAATGAAATTTGCTTAGGCTAGAAGGTCAATTATTAGAAGGCCCAACTTAGTAAAAAAAAAAACAAATCCACTAACAAAATAACAATTTTTTTTTAAAAAATTACCTCTAATAATGAATTATATTATGAGATATAATTATTCCCTTCTCAAACCTCTCATCACCTCATTTTATGATTCAAATTAAAAATTTTTAATATGAAAATTTAAATTTTTAATTAGTAACACGTATTTTTAGAGACATAAAATATATATTGACAAGGTGCCAAAAAAAAAAAAAAAACAATTTTGATAATGGTCTTCGCTATTTTTTCCTATTGATGATCAGAATATGTTTAAAATTTAACGGAGACTTGTATCCCAACCAATTGGTGATGAGTTTTTCTTTTTCTTTTTTTTTACTGATTTCGGATACATATATCCCTATGTTACAAACCGACATTTTCATTTCAAATGAAAAATATCAAAGGGAGTGGAAAGTTAACCCTCATTTTTATCACCTAGTTGAAAAGTTACTCGGGTTAGGAATGCTAGTGCTTAATTGGCTTGGGCTCCCACTTTAACATACAAAAAGGGTTAAACTAAAGATATCAAAACATCTTTAATGCTACCACTCTATATATATATATATATATATATAACCTCAATGTGTCAAAATATAGACATGTGAATCTTCTTGCAGCACAATGAATTAATTATTCTAATTCAAGAAGTATATGAAAAATAATACGTGAATTGAGCATATGCATCTTTAGATTGTCTAATGCTATAATTTTATATTTCATAATCTTACATACTGGTAATTGTGATTCTTTTAATTCGACAACGGTGCATGATATAGCGAATCAATATGCATATATTTGTCTAATGTAATTATTATATATCGTAAGACCATTATGAGATAATATTGTAAATACGCACTAAGAGAAGTGATCCCGGTGCCTTAAAGGCGCTACACTTGGCAAATTGGTATTCATCCACATAAGCCATTTCCTCATTGCATAAGGAAAAATAAATAATCTTTTGAAATCAGAGAGTGCTGAACGTGGAGATCTGAGATTCTCACAGCTCAGATTATTGTAGCTATCAATTTCGTAAGTTAGTATGCACTTTTCCCCCCCTCGGATTTTAGTGATACGGGTAGGATCCTCAGATGCCACCATTCTGAAAAAAAGAAAAAAAGAAAAAAAGATTACTATGAGCTGTTCCAATTATTGAGTTCTAAATTCAGTTTAATTGGGTTCCTTTTCTTCATCCCTTTTTCATTTTTCTTTTAATGGTTGTGTCAAAAGATTTCTTTAGTGGATCATCCTTTTCATAATTATTGTATATTGTTAACATAATCTCTTATTTTATAATTTAAATTGTAAAACATAGGTTATTAGGAGATGACACTATTATTAAAGGGCTCATCTATCGTTAATTTTATAATTAGTGTTCGTATAGTACAATGTAATCTAATCTACATAATACTTTTTTCTTGTTTATATTTCTTTGCTCACAATCCCTTTTTTTTTTTTTTTTAGGAATAGCCTCCAGCTTAGGGTACTCTTTTCTCCTTTCATTTTATATTTGTCTCACTTTTTGATTTTATACATATCTAAGCATTTTGGGGATTAATTAAAAGCTTTTTGATTAGGTATTAAAATGATACTTTTATACTTAATAAAAGCTTTGTTATATTTATAAACAAATTAGTAGAGTAATAAAGATAAAGTTGGAATTTAGTAATAACATTTAATATCTCCTATAAATAAAAAAAGTGACACAACTAAATTAAAAAACTTTAATTTTGTAAGTGAGACACTAAATTGAAATGGAGGGAATAGATCTTTTTTACAAATAGATTTTTCTTAGGTGAATCTTGGGCCTTATAACCTATAAAAGGATATTTGCTCATCACACAACTCCTTATATTATCAATAACTATATCATTATCGGATCAATAAATAATTTAGCCATTTATGGTATCTTTTTGTTTTTTTTGAAAAAAAAAAAGACTACCAATTGCTATCAGACACTTTTTTTATGTTCAATAGACAACTTGATTAAACAATTAACCATAAATAGTACTAGAGTTCATTAATTAGAGATGCCTAACACGGTATATATCATATATTCATAATAATAATAATAATAATAACTTCAATTTATTACAATCCGGACAATAAACACTGCCCAAATTTGTATATCCATTTATATATTTATTTGTTGATTAATTTATTTTGTCGTATTCAGGAAAGGTTCATGTTAATACGTATTTTTTGAGAACCACTTAAACTGAAGAACATCAACTAATGTAAGTATATATAAATAATTAAATACTCTTTTAATATTTGAAATCAAACAAGCTATATGACACTTCAGTATTAGCCTAAATTAATCCTCTCTTTTATGTTCTTTTCACATAAAGCTAGTAAAAGTGTAAAACCCTACCCCATATAGTTCATACTAGATAAAGTTAAAATGGCAAACATACAATGATTCAAGGGAGGCAGGAACTGATAAATGATATAATATGAAATAAGAGGCACCAGAGGGAACCCCACTTTTCCTCCAACATACATACATACATACATATATATATATATATATATATATATGAAATGAGGAAAGAAACGCCTGAACAAACTTGGTAGGTGATATCTGAGGCATTCGGTTTCTCTGTTTGTGGGCATTAATTATAATTAGGAGATCTGTGTTTTGAGATATAATATAAACGAAACCCATTTTCACTTTTTCTTTGTGAAAGTGGGGACAGAAATTTTTGTAAAGCACTAGTTTCGTCTCCTTATATTGAATATTTTTTAATTTGGAGACATATATATTCTCTGTTGCTATATGTCCTGACTTGAGAAAGTTTCTAACAACAAAACAGTAGTGCTGTGTGAGTGTTTTCCAGAGTAGGGTGCATGCATTACATTTTCCTTTTGGTCGTTGTTTTCTTTGCATAATTGAGGGCAAGAAACTAAGGACATGTACGGAGCAGTGGGTAATAGTCAAGGAGTTAGATATGCAAGCTCAATGGGTATTGCGGATGGTTAATGTAATTATAGTGAGTTGAACATCTTTTATACTATGATCTGATAAATTAATCTAAAAATTCAGAATTACGTTTATAAAAGTGTATGCTTTTGGTACATTGTGTAATTATGTGCAAAATAAATGAGTGTTTCTTTTTCTTTCTTTGGGTAAGTGTCACCGGAAGTCACAAAAGTTTGCATGTTATAATTAATTTTTGGAACAATTGGGTTGTTGATATGTCTCTGATACTTACAATAGTTATGCCCTTTAAAAGTTCACTTCATATAAGAATTAATCAACACACTATGAGTTACAATTTTTTTTTTTTTTTTGGTGGTAAATAGACATGGTATTTTCACTTTTCAATCTAGCTATGATTGTTTATGCTAATTGACATGCTATGGGTTGCCATAATTAGAGTTAAAAGAAAATCCGAAAAGGAAAAATTATATAGATATGGTGGTTTCTCTTTAATTGGCTCATTGAGAAACAAAAGTTCAGTATAACCAAAAAATTAAAATAGAAAGATATTCTTATAAGAAAAGAAAAGAGGAAAGAAATAAATAAAGAGATTATAGCACTAATTGATATTGACTAGGTAGGCCCTTATCCAAAAAAAATTGACTAGGTATTCCACTGCCTATTTAAATAAATAAATAACTAAAACACTAGTTAGGCAGGGATGAACATGAAATGCACATGTGATGAATGGAAAATTGGGGTACCATTTTTTTACTTGTCCAAGTCTATCTTCTCCACTCTGGATTTGCAGGTAGGTTTTCTATTTATATATAAGTAGGTATCCAATTCATATATTAATTTATATAAAATTTTAATTACTTTTTATTTATTTAATAGATAAATTTTATTTATATTTATTAAATATAATTGTTATTTTATTTAAAAATTATGATAAATCATAATTAATTAAAATACATAAATAAATGAATAATTAAAATTTTATATATATAATAAATAAAATTTATATATTAATAAATTTCCCATATATATAGAGAGAGAGAGAGTAGTAGAAAGAAGATACAATCCTCTCGTGTGATAACAAGAACATAAGGGTTAATTTATTCCTTTTGCAGTTGTGATCTTTTACCACGAAAAAAATTGTTCCATGCCGCCAACTTACGTTATAAGAATTTATTATTAAGAGATATTATTATAAGAAAAAAACTAATATTAATTTGATTTTTTTTTAAATTAAAATTTTAATATAAAATAATATTATTTTATTTAATTAAAATTTAATTTAAAATTTATAAATTTACTTTATTAAATATTTAAAATTTATATTCTAATATAATTAATTTTTAAATCTATACATCGACATTTAATAAGATAAATTTATAAATTTTAAATTAAATTTTAATTAGATAAAATAATATTATTTAAAGTTAAAATTTTATTTTTAAAAAAATCAAGATTAAAATATACTATTTCTTTATTATAAAAAGTTTTTTTTTTTACTCCCACCGTCTAAAGTGATACTTGTATATATTCTCATTTAATATTAGTACAAGACTAATTTAAAATCCCATTATAAATTAGTAGTTGATAGAATTTACAACTTAATATATTTATTTGCAAATTTAATTTAAGTGCCTTCTTGAAATTAAAACTCCTTTTTTTTGTTTTTATTATTGAACAAATTTTAAAACTCTCCTTTTGAATAAAAATTAACTCTATTTATACATTTATGAACTTTTTTTTTTTTTGAAGATATACATATATGAAATTAAATCAAAGGTTTACAAATCCTTGTGCTCCACATTCTATTATATCATCAAAAGCAATCCTACCTTTTCACAGGAAGAGGCCTAGAGGGTGAGATTTTTAGGGCTTAGGCAGTATTGGCAGGCCCCCACTGATAGCCACGCCCACCATTAATGATCAATGATCTTTCTTCTTCCTTCTTTCTTTAATCATGGAAAAGAAAAGGGCACTTCCAATCACCGTTTCAAACCCCTGTCTTATCAAATTATCAACCCTAAATCTAATTTGTTTAAATAAAATTTGCTAATTTGGTTCTAATACCTTTATTTATTTTTTTTTTTCACAATAGGACGTGTTATTAATAATATGGATATAAATTCACATGTCTCATTTACAATATATTTGAATTGAAAAAAAAAAAGAAAAAAGGAAAAAAATTTCTTTTTTGAAAAGCGAATGAATTTTATTGTGAATACAAAGGGCACTTAAACTTTTAAATATCAGCACATGAAATTACATGTAAACAAAGTGTTCAAGACAAAGTCACTCAACAGTCCAAAAAACTCCCATCAAGACTCTATATTCTGTTTGTCAAGCATCTCACTGGATGTAGTTATCAAAAAACTTAGAGATCAGAGAAGAAGAAAATTTTTTCTTATTTTATTTTTTCATTTAATTTAATTATTTATTTAAATAAAGAGAGAGAAATAAAAGATATAATTTATTTTCTTTTCATTTCCCTCGCTAACTCCTTGAAAATCACATTCTTCTTTCCCAAAAATTGTACACTATTAAAAAAAAAAAAAAATCCAGTCTCATATTTTGTAGTCTCGGTTCTACCAAATTATAAAAGAAATGTTTTAGATAAAGAGAGGAAACCCACCCATATTCAATAATGTTGCATGGTTCACTACGCAACCTTTTTTTTTTTTTTTGAATGGAATTATAATACCATATAAGATTATTAATTTTTATTTATTTGTCAATTTAAATAAAAAATATATATAATAATATCTCATAATTATAAATTTATAATGTTACATAATATAATAATTATATTATTTTTATTCCTAAAATAAAAAATATTTGGTCAAACACAAAGGGTTATAATTATAGCCATTATTAAATTTATTAAAATTGTTGAAATTAATAAAATTTTACCTTAATTTAATTATTAAAAATAATTGATAAGTAATAATTGATAAAATAATTAATATTTATTGTTTAATAAATTAAAATTAATTTATAAATAAATATTTTTAAATATCATAATAAATTATTAAAAAATTATAAATTAATAAAATTACAAAATATTATTTTACATGATAGATTATATATAATCTGTCTTATAAAATTATTTATATATGTTTAAAAATATAATATAAGGTGTTATGAACAATAATTTTATTTACGTGACAATAATTTATTTTAAAATTAACAAGTAAACAAAAAAATTTTGTGACAATAATCTCTATCTAGGTAGAGGCAGACCATCATATTTACGGCTAAAACCAACTCTGAACCCCTCGTCTTACAAAATTGATAAGTTTTAGTTCATAACCTTATAATATGATACTTTTAACTCTTTACTTTACAAAGTTTATAGATTTTATCCCCTCACCTTACAAAGTTTGTAAGTTTTAATCCATCACCTTACAAAATTGATAAGTTTGAACCCCTCATCTTATATTATGATACTTTTAACCACTTATCTGTATAAATTGAAGAAAATAGCCCTCATTTAATGTTAGATTATAATGTTCTGTTAGTTCTATTAGCTGATTGTCAGTTATGTTAGTTGATTATTAGTTCTGTTAACTGACTGTTAGTATTCGTTAGCATTTCGTGAATGAAAGTAACAAATAAAATTGAATTTAAATTTCATGTTTTATATAATGAAATGCTAACGGATATTAACAATTAGTTAACAAAACTAACAGAATATTATAATTTGATATTAAGTGAATGCTATTTTCTTCAATTTGTATAAATGAGGTTTAAAATGTCATAATATAAGGTGAGTGATTAAAATCTACAAATTTTATAAGATGAAGGCTAAAAACTATCAACTTTATAAGGTAAAAATCTAAAAATATCATATTACAAGGTAAAATACTAAAATCATTAATTTTATAAAATAAAAAACTAAATGTTGATTTTTGTCCGTATTTACCGGAACTCTTCTTAAAATACTCAGAAGAAAAAAAAATAATAATAAAAAGATGGGAAAATCTAGTTAATTGCTGGACAGCAGGAAGCAGGAAGTAGGACGTAGGAAGTGCCGGTGGATTTTTATTTCAAAAATCGTACAGAAGAGAAAAGTGCAGCGTCCGTCACCGTCAAGTAACGGAGATGAGAATCGGTGGTATCTGGCGCAGGCTTTTACCCGCCGATTACTCTATAATGAGACGCTGCCTTACGCCTGTTCCACTCTCTCTTCCTTCATTTTTTCACAAAATAAATATACACACACCCTCTTTTTGACCCTTCTTTTCTCTCCTCTGTTTCCTCTTCTTCACGGCAAACTAGAAGCAAAGAAACGATAAGTACGAAAAAACCCACAAAAAAGAGTGGAGGGTCTTTGGAAAAATAGAGAAGTATAGTGAGAATCAAAGAAAAAAAAAGAGGTGATTATGGATGATGGAATGTTGGAGATTGGTATCATCATGGCTCATGGACGTCCTTCTTCCTCTAAATTCCTTGATGCTTGTCCCAAAAGGTAATCTTTGAAGATCCCTTTGGCTTAGTTTCTTCTAAAGTTTCCCTCTTTTTCTTATTCACTATAGTGTTAGTTATTGTAGATTTAGGTTTTTCATATTTTTTCCCCCAATATATTGATTTTAGGGAAAAAAATTTAAGATTTCAGAAGTTGGGTTTTGTGTTTTGATGGATTTGGTGTTTCTGGCTCAGAGTTTCCCACCTGTATTTGGAGGATTTCGGGAGATTTTAGGATTAGGGTCAGATATTGTCTTTATTTAGCAGCAAGTTTCATCTCTTTCTCTCTCCTTAGGCAGAGATTGAAGAGGGATTAATTTAGTTTTTAATTACACTTTATATAGAACTATCTCTTTTAGTAGATCTTTGTCTATTTGAAAAATAAGATTTTTTTTTTTTTTGGTTTTATTTTTGATAAGTTGGGGTTGTTGAATTGATATTCTTGATTTTTTTTTCCCCTTGTTGTGGGTGTGTTTGGGGATTGTGTTATCTGATTGATAAATTTAGGGTTTTGATGGAGGGGAGATCTTGTGGGGATTGATATGAGGTTGTACTTTTGTTGAATTCTTTGTTTTTGGCGATATGGAAATCTTCAACCCTCCAGCAGCAACACCCACCTCCAAGCAGATGCGCTGAAATGGGAGATTCACTCCTCCTCACGGCCCTGTCAATGGAGAATCACCATCCGTCTACTCTTTTATCAATGGATTCTAGTGCTTCCTCTCATGATGAACTGGACTTGGAAATGAATCGGCAGATCGTTCTTTCCCGGCCACCTGATATCAATCTCCCCCTGTCTGCTGAGCGAAGCCCGACACCACAGCATTGGAACTCGGACCAGTGTGATATTTTAGATGTTGGCCTTAGTTCTCAAGCATACGAGACTGAGACTTACCTCAACGTCGTCTCTAAGGCTGGAAGGAAATGTGCCAAACGGGTAGATAGCATCTGGGGTGCTTGGTTTTTCTTTAGTTTCTACTTTAAGCCTGTTCTGAATGAAAAATCGAAGGCTAAAATTGTCCGGGACAGCAATGGAGTTTCTGGATTTGATAAATCTGATCTCAAGCTCGATGTTTTTATGGTGCAGCATGACATGGAGAACATGTATATGTGGGTTTTCAAGGAGAGACCTGAAAGTGCTTTGGGCAAGATGCAGCTAAGGAGTTACATGAATGGGCATTCTCGCCAGGGGGAGCGACCCTTTCCATTTAGTGTTGATAAGGGATTTGTCCGATCACACAGGATGCAGCGGAAGCATTATAGAGGACTGTCAAACCCCCAATGTGTTCATGGTATTGAGGTAGTTTCATCACCCAATCTCAAGGGTCTTGATGAGGAAGATCGGAAAAGATGGGTGGAGCTCACAGGGAGGGATTTGAATTTTACAATTCCACGTGAAGCTAGTGATTATGGTTCATGGAGAAATCTTCCTAACACAGATTTTGAGCTCGAGAGGCCTCCTCTTTTAAAGAGCATATCAAATTCCCATTCCAAAAAATTGCTCAATGGATCTGGACTCAATCTGTCTACTACACCATCCAACCATGCCAATGGTGATGCAATGGACCTATCACCTGTTAGCAGCAAAAGGAAGAAAGACTTCTTCCCACATGGGAATGATGATGAGTGCTATTTGGCTGTTAATCCTCCTTCTGACCGAATCACAGACATTGAAATTCATCCTCATGAGCCACATTGGTTGAATAATTTTAGTGGGGTCATGAAAAATGTCTATGGACCTGTTACAGCTGCTAAAACTATATATGAGGATGAACAGGGTTATTTGATCATTATCAGCTTGCCCTTTGTGGATCTTCAAAGAGTCAAGGTCTCTTGGAGGAATACTCTAACTCATGGTATCATAAAGGTATCTTGTGTGAGCACATCTCGCATGCCATTCATCAAGAGACATGACAGGACTTTCAAGCTTACTGATCCTGCTTCTGAGCATTGCCCTCCAGGGGAGTTTGTTAGAGAAATTCCTCTTTCAACTCGAATTCCTGAAGATGCTAACATTGAAGCATATTATGATGGGCCAGGATCTATGCTTGAGATAATGGTGCCGAAACTTCGTGTGGGGGCAGAACGCGAGGTTCGTGTTTGCCTTCGCCCTAATCTTGGAGGAAGTGATCTCATGTTGACTTGAAATATCCTTTACTCAAAATATGTAAGGTAGCTGCTAATTTGCTATTATTGGAGCTTCATTGTTTTACTGTATGTACCATAGTGTTGTTATCTATGCAACAAAATATAAGCTCTCAGGTTGTGTTTTGCAAATTTTTTGCCTCACTAATTGCTATGGTTTTTGATCCCATCACTTTGGTCAACATTTAATGTAATCACAAATGCATTATAACCGTACTCTGATTAGTCATTTACAGAAATATAGTTTGGACTTTGGATTCCATGGGAAGCTGATTATCTAGAGATTTTATTCAATTTCACTTGCTACCCTTCTTAGATTGAAGGTAGCCGATTCTGTTGAGGGAAGTGACTGTTATATTTCTTTCGTTTTGATTGTCTACCCTTATAAGCAAAGAAATGTGAAGATGGTGTTGTGGATGGATAGAAGAAAACAGCATAGATTGGACCTTGTTGGTTTGATTCCATTGACACTGATTTCTACTAGGATAGCTGCCGGCCGTCGATGTTAAAGGGAAGACTCACAACACATTGTTAGAACCAGCCGGAGGCAATGGATTTATGCCACTTGGGAAAGTCCCATGTCCAAGAGAAATTGGTTGGGTGATAAACTATCGATTTATTGTAGAGATCAAAAGTCATGGTGGGTTACTCTTTTTACAAATGGCGAGTTTAGGCGAGTGTGGTGAAGGTCAATTTAGACGTGTGCTTGTTGGTTTTTTAAGTTTCTTCCTTCTACTAATTATTACCTACCTTAAATGCGAAGCTGCATTATTGGTATTTTTTCTTCAGGTGGGACGTGGGAAAGGCGAAAGTAGTCAACAATTTGTGATGGCTATCTATTAAGGTATAGTTTAACAATTGGTGGTATGTAGCTGTTATTTTTTTAAAAAAAATAGACTGTAAAAACTTCTCTTTTTTTTTCTCTATAAATTTAATTTGACAGTGGACTATCAATTAGGAATGAACTCCTCCTCGAAAATTTCCCTTCATCTATTTAAATATTTAAATATGAAGTTTTTAAAGATCAAAAAAAAGAAGAAGAAGTTTTTAATGTGTTTTCAAGATATAACTTTAAAATATTTTTATTATTATAAACAATTAATAAATTAAATATTAATTTTTATTTTTTATAAAAATTAATAATAAATATATATTTATTACACAAATTAAAAGAACCTTTAAATATTTACAAAAAAATATTTTAAAATTTTAATGAGTGATAACTATTTACCCAATCATTCCTATCTTGCATCAGTGCAAAGACTGGACTCAAATTTTAAACTTGAAACATACAGCTGTTCTTTTGAACCTTTCCTGTTTGGTATGGTATCCGTCGGTGCTAATGGGCCCTATCTATCAGGGATTCAGGGCAATTCCTCCAAAAAAAGGCCCAAAACATATAAGCAAAATTTGAGCAACACATTCGCATTCCATTCAGTACGCATTTTCGCTCACTTTGAGTCATTTCCCAGCAAAATTTGGAAAACCATTGATGAAAATAGCAAGTCTTGAAACTAAAGTAAAGTCACCGCTTAATTTAATTTCATCAACAAAAAATGAAAAAAAATCCACCCGACTTATGGACTGAGGTTATTGTCACTATTAAATTTGTTAATACCACTAATTTAATTGTAATTTTATTAATTTATAATTTTAACAAAGCTAATATTCTATTCTCCTGTTGTTATAGGGTACATTTGTTTAGACGAATCTTATATCCTACTACGGTACTATTGTTTTTTAAATGGTGAGAAAGAGGAAAGGGCCACCCGTTCTTTGGTACAAAAGACCACCACTGATCAAAGTTTGACTTCTCATTCGTTGGACCAAAACATACTTTTCTTTTTTTTTTCTTTTTTTTTTTTAACAAGGTTGCAATTTTTGAATTTCGAAAGAATCCAACCTCAACCTCCGGTTGAAAGATGTATTTTACAAGTCAATTTATTATCATTAAGTCGTAAAGTTCAGGTGCGGACCAAAACATACTTAATTAAGACATGAGTTGTACATTTTAAATAATTTAAAAAAGGATTAATTTTAAATGTGTAAAAATTATTTAAAAAATATTTTAATAATAATAATAATAAAATAAAAAAAGACTTCACATGTTTGTGGCCAAAATACACCTAATTAATTTTTTAAAAGACCACCTAATTAAAGCGTTTGAGACAAGGTCAAGACCTGATATAAAAACTTCGGCATTTAGTAGAAGAAATACATATATTTAACTTCCATAATTAAAAAAAAAAAAAACATATATATATATATTGAAGGAGAGATTTAGGATTATTATTGTCCGTACACACTGAGCAACACCGGTCCACCGCCTTAGTGAGAAAATATAAGAGTAATCAAATAATACATGGAATTATAGAATAAGCATTCCGTATTTCCGTTTGGCTTTCATACAAGAAAAATAATAATAATAATAATAAATAAGGGATTCCGTTTGGCTACGCCGTTAATCCAATGGGGACCACATTGGTCATATCAATCGAGTCCAACAAAGAAAAGCACTAGAGGTTGAATTTGATAAGCAACATATATTATCATTTGCTGTTTTTACAAATCATCCGTTTACAATACAAATTACAAAGTAATGAAAGTCGATTATTGAAAATCAACGATTCTTTTGGCCGAACATTTACAATCAACTTATAATTAGGTACAATTTGTCAAAAAAAGAGGCACACAACTTCCCTCAATTTGTACGTCTCAAGACACGTTGTCCACAACTAACCTCTGGTTTTCAGCTAATCACGTTTTTCTTTTAATTAGATGATAAATTATATAATAAAAATACTTCTCCCCTTTCCAAATAAGGTCCATTCATGCCCAAATTCAAACTTAAAATCTACGATAGGAACTCCACTTTCTAAACAAGGCTCACCCGTGCCAAAAATTCAAACTTGTTAATCACAATAATTGAAGAAACAAAGTAGATAATTCGTCCAGAAAACATACAAATCACAAAAATATTTAGAAAAGTTGTAAGAACGCAGATTCCAGAATATTATATGGGGCAACCAAACCAGGAAGCAGTACCAAAGGTGCCTGTAAAATCCATTTGACAGGATCCTTAAAATCACTTGTGCATTGGCTTTAAAGTTTAAACCAATCAGATAATAAGTACTGGAACCAAACTGACAAAAAGCACAAAAATAAAATTCCTAGGATAACATAAGGAAGAACCTAGAGGGAACCACCTTAATCTACTTCCTCAATCTTTGGGCCAGCACCGCTTCCACCAGCAGGAGCATCATCATCCATACCACCACCCATGTCGGGACCAGCGCCTTGGTACATCTTTGCAATGATGGGGTTGCAGACGCTCTCCAACTCCTTCATCTTGTCTTCAAATTCATCAGCTTCGGCAAGCTGGTTGCCATCTAGCCATTGGATGGCCTGCTCAATTGCATCCTCAATCTTCTTCTTATCAGCTGGAGGAAGCTTGGCACCAATCTTCTCATCCCTCACCGTGTTTCTCATGTTGTACGCATAGTTCTCCAATGCGTTCTTTGCCTCAACCTTCTTCTTGTGCTCTTCATCCTCAGACTTGTATTTCTCTGCTTCCTGAACCATCTGCTCGATTTCGTCCTTGGAGAGTCTTCCCTTGTCATTTGTGATGGTAATTTTGTTCTTTTGACCAGTAGTCTTGTCCTCAGCAGACACGTTCAATATACCATTGGCATCAATGTCAAAGCACACTGTAATCTGAGGAACACCCCTGGGAGCAGGTGGAATGCCAGACAACTCGAATTTTCCGAGCAAGTTGTTATCCCTGGTCCTTGTCCTTTCACCCTCATAAACCTGGATCAACACTCCAGGCTGATTGTCTGAGTAGGTTGAGAAGACCTGTTCCTTCTTAGTGGGAATGGTGGTGTTCCTAGGAATCAAAACGGTCATGACACCACCAGCAGTTTCCAAACCAAGAGACAGAGGAGTAACATCCAAGAGGAGAAGATCCTGCACCTTCTCATTACCCTCACCACTCAAGATGGCAGCTTGGACTGCAGCACCATAGGCAACGGCCTCATCAGGGTTGATGCTTTTGCAAAGCTCCTTCCCATTAAAGAAGTCCTGCAAAAGTTGCTGAACCTTGGGAATCCTAGTAGATCCACCAACAAGCACGACGTCATGGACACTGCTCTTGTCCATCTTAGCATCCCTCAAACACTTTTCAACAGGTTCCATACACTTCCTGAAGAGATCCATGTTAAGTTCTTCAAATCTGGCACGGGTAATGGTGGAATAGAAATCAATACCCTCATACAAAGAGTCAATCTCAATCGTGGTTTGGGCAGTGGATGAGAGAGTCCTCTTAGCCCTCTCACAGGAGGTCCTCAATCTCCTAAGAGCTCTTGGGTTGCCAGTGATGTCCTTCTTGTGCTTTCTCTTGAACTCCTGGACAAAGTGGTTCACCATTCTGTTATCAAAATCTTCACCTCCAAGGTGAGTGTCTCCAGCAGTAGCCTTCACCTCAAAAATACCCTCCTCAATGGTGAGAAGAGAGACATCAAAAGTACCGCCACCAAGATCAAAGATGAGGACATTCTTCTCACCAACACTTGCTGCCTTCTTGTCAAGACCATATGCAATGGCTGCAGCTGTGGGTTCATTAATAATACGCATAACATTTAGCCCTGCAATGACACCAGCATCCTTGGTGGCCTGACGCTGGGAGTCATTGAAGTATGCAGGCACAGTGACCACAGCATTCTTCACTGTAGAGCCAAGGTAAGCCTCAGCAATCTCACGCATCTTCATGAGGACCATGGAAGAGATTTCTTCAGCAGCAAACTGCTTCTCTTCACCCTTGTAGTTGACCACAATCATTGGCTTGTCACTAGGTCCAGGGATGACCTTGAATGGCCACAATTTAACATCACTCTGAACAGTAGTATCACTGAATCTGCGGCCAATCAGCCTCTTTGCATCTGCACAGGTTAAAAAAAAAAACGTAAGCTACATACAAAATAACAAATTTCAAAGTGACAATCAATTAAATTATGAGATTGGTCCACTTAAAAACAACCATAAACCAACAAGTAACTCCGAAATGGAAAATAACAAACTGCCAAAAATGACATAATAACTTCAAACGGGTAACCATGATTGGTTCATAAATATAACATTCACCAAAAAAAATCACAAACAAACAGGTGCCCTATAAATAACATACATGATCACGCAGATCAAAATTAACAGATTCAGAAATAGCTAATTTACAATGTCAGAGACTCACAACATGTATATATCGCAGATCCAAAAAATTATCAGCTTGTGCATCACATGCATCTGTTCTCTTTAACTGCAAAGTTCGCATAAACCTAGGTCTAGAATTACAAAAGCCTCACAAAACGAAGAGCCAGTACAATAGCCTAAGCAAACAACATAAAGAAGACAAATACATGAAGCACCAACATCAATAAACGAAACGCCACACACACCACAAATCCAATGGCAGAGAAGAATCATAACTCATAAACTCAGATCCACCCAACATAACAGATCTAAAAACGATAGATCTAAACAAGGCAGCAGAACAAGTTTAACTCGAGGAGAACAGAAAGCTTACCAAAGACGGTGTTGATCGGGTTCATGGCGACCTGGTTCTTGGCTGCATCACCGATCAGACGCTCGGTATCAGTGAAGGCGACATAAGACGGCGTTGTTCTGTTACCTTGATCATTAGCAATGATCTCAACACGGTCGTGTTGCCAAACACCGACGCAAGAATATGTAGTTCCAAGATCGATACCGATCGCCGGACCTTCTCCTTTACCGGCCATTGCCTCTTTACTTTCTGTCGACGAGAAGAATTCAGAAAAAATGAAATGCAGAAAACCAGCAAACCTCTAGGGTTCCGAGTGATTGAGAGCGGGGCGAAATCTAGGCTTATATAGCATCAATATTTGGGTTTCGAGAATGTTCGAATCCGGGACTCTAGGAGCCGTAGGATCATTAGGAAACAATTTAACGGTCTCAGATTGTTTCCATATGTAACGCGGGGTATTTCTTGTCTTGTGCCGTCGGTTCCCGAAATTTCCTCCAGTAATCCAATTATGTCTCGCCATGTCAGCATAAAGGTTTGGGGTCATTGTGCAATGGACAATATCAGTCGTTGATAGGATAATGATTTCGGTGATGATTGTATCCTGACCGTTAATCTGGATTTTTGGGTCACCAGGCATTGCTGGATGTCTCTTGTTGTGGGCCTCTTATTGGAGGAAGATTCAAATTCAAAAATGAAAATGTCTTTTTTTATTTTAAGAGGTTTTTGTATTACGAAAGCAAAAAAATATAATTAATTTATTTTTTATAATTAATTTATATAAAAATATATTAATATTAATATTATTTAATTAATCAATTAAAATTATTTATATATTAATAGTGTTAAAATAAATATTAATTTTTATAAATTTTTAAAATTAATTATAAAAAATATATATTTATTATACTTTTGATTTGTACTCTTAAAATACA
>BPVZ01000024.1:1028567-1044685 GCA_020521535.1 Rubroshorea leprosula | reverse complement strand
ATTGTTAAATTAGAGCATTTGAGGCCATGTTTGGGACAATAAGAATTTGTCATTAAATTTTAACTTTTTGGGCCACATATTACCATTTAAACAGAATATTGCAAGCTTTGCATGCCTATCTCCCGCTCTCCCTGAACCCTTCTGTTGGCAGAAATTCCAGCCCACAGTGGCGGAGCCACATGGACACCGGGGGGCGGTGGCCCCCCTGGGATTTGAAAAAAAAAATATAATTAATTTATTATTATTATTATTAAAATTTTAAATATTATATTTTTAATTGTTAAAATACATAAAATAAAAAAAATCCAATAATAATGATTGTTTTAAAAGTCCAACTATAATTTATATAACCAATTATTTATTTTAACAATTTAACTATTTATTATTATTTAAAATCTACTCATTTCAAGGCCTACAATTAAATTTTATAGAAAAAGAAAAAAAAAATCGATTCTTGTGTCTTTTATGTCATTTTTCCAGTATCCAACCCCCACTATCCCAGTGCCAATCTTCTTGAACCAATCAATTTCAACCCAACAACTTCAAAAATAGAAAAAAGAGAAAAAAAGAGACTCTACTAACAGCTTGATACAAGTCACTACAATACTGTTCTCCTTATTGAAAGCGTAAAGACAAATTAAGGGACCACCAAAGAAGCCACTAACTTTTTGAGAAAAACTAAAAACAACACTATCTCTTTTTGTATAAATTATATATTACTATATTGGGTTTCAACTTTCAAGTTTTGTAAGTTTATTTTATTTTATTTTAAAATTTTGTTTTATACTTGTTAGTAGGTATGTTCTAAAAAAAAATTAGTATACTCTCTTTATCCCAAAATAATTAATTTTTTATTTGGAATTTATCCCAAAATAATATTTTTTTTTTATTTTAAGGAAGATAAATAGTTTTTTTTACTTTAACCCTATAATTATCTCTTAATTTTAATTATTTATCTTCTGATGGAAGTAGATATTTATTCTTAGTTATTTTTTAAGTATAAAATAGATAAAGATAAAAATTGTTTTCAAATCTTTCATTCATTTGAGGATAAAACAAAAAAATTTATTATTCTAGTATGAAAGGAGTAATATTTAAGTAATGAAACTTAAATATTTTTTTATTATTAGAAAAAATTGTATAATTTCTTTTTAGGATTTAGAGTTGTTGAGATTATAAATAAAATTGAATATTATGATAATATTTAAGTCATATGGAATAGAATTAGATCAAAGTAAAAAAATTAACAAAAAAAAAGGTACAAATCTATAAAGAGAACATATATGAATCTAATAAAAGGAAAAACCCTTTGATATAGTCATATAGAGAAAAAGTAATAGGAACATAAATTAGTATAAAAAGAAGATAGACTTGTATGAAGTGTAATTAGCTTGTAAAAGGAAAAAAAAATTTGTTTACTTGTAGAAAGTGGTAGGGTAAAGAGATAGGATGTTATCGTACTTTTTAAGTATGTTAATGGCTTGTGAAGATAAAAAAATTAGAGGTTTATAGTCTCATTTACAAGTTAATTATTTTGGTGTTTACTCTTCCAGTTTTTACAGCAATAATAAAAAGAGTATTTTTTACTATGAAAATTATGAAAATGACACTTCACAATAAAATAGATGATGAATTTCTTTTAAACTCTTTAATTATTTATAATAAAAAAATATTTTAATTATTTAGTATAAATTATATTATAAATAAATTTTATGATAAGATAATTTATTAAGTATTATTTTAATATATAATATAAAAATAAAAATTTTAAATTATAATATATTATTTTAAAACTTGAAAACCGATCCTCAACCAAAATTTCTAGCTCAACCCCTGCCAACCCACGTGAAATTCTTGCCGTCCTATAGCTAAAAGGCTGCAGCTATGGCAGCCCTTTTAAATGTTTGCATACTAATTTCAACCATTGCAAACATATCTCATTTAATGAGGTAAAGAAAACCCTATACGGGTGGTTCGGTATAAATATTCATGCATGCAAAGGGAACAAGTAAGCAAATAGAACAATACCAAAGTGACTGGGTGAGCTTCCATGGAGAGAGCTCAGGTGAGAAAAAAAGCGGTAGCTAGAATTAAGCTTTGGTGTAAATGTGTTTTAAAGAGACATATATTGACTGATGAAATTATAGGTTTGTTAGGATTGTAATTATATTTTGAAAAGTGAAAAATATTAAGAGAGAAGAATACTTGAATTTATACTTTATATAATTCTATTACATAATAAAATATCTTTTGAAATTCATCTTATAATTTTTTCCTTTAATACTTTTTGAGAGTTTTTCATATAAAATTTAATATTATTTTATTATTTATTTTTTTCTTTTAAGTGATTGGTTAAATTGCTTATTTTATTTTACTTAATCGATTAAGTTGTCTTTATCACTAACTATTAATATTGATTGATAAAGCCATCTGTTTTACCATTTTTTGTTATTGTTTACATGTGTTATTCACAGGAATTATTTCATTTTGCTGTGCCTTTTTTCCTAACACCTTCTACTACCCAAAACCAACAATAATGGATACCAACCAATCTCTTCGGCTGAGACCTCTTGGCTCAGCCTTACGGACCGTGGTGGCATGTGGTATTGTGGGTTGCACCACGCTCTACGGGCCAGGCTCCGTCCGGCATTTACTAGCATTTCCGACCTTTTCCTATGTGACAACTATCTTGATTGTGTCTGATGCCACACTTGGTGATGCTCTAAGAGGCTGCTGGCAAGCCCTTTACGCCAGCATTCAAGTGTTGCTCCCTTCTATGCTGATCCTCAAGGTAATTGGACCGGCCAAGTTCACCCCTGAACTAGCTGCGGTTGCAGCGGCAGTTACTGCATTCTTGGTGGCTTTGCCTGTTTTCACGCCTCTGATGACAAAACAGCTTGCCTTTGGACAGACTGTAATTGTATATGCAGGTGTTGTTATTAATGGCGCAGAAACCAGTGTCGTGATGCATCCAATTCATGTGGCTTTAAGCACTGCTCTTGGCGCCTTGGCTGCTGTTTTGGCTATGCTGCTTCCATACCCTCATCTAGCATTGTCTGAGGTAATTGCTAAATCTAAAACAATACAAAGCTCTGCCTTAGCTGCTGCCTTTTTTTTCTTAACAGTAGGAAAACCCCTGGGCTATACCAAGATGGCGAAGTTTTTGTTGTTCAGATCAATTTTAGAGAGGTCTGCGCCTTTGTAATTTAGATTTAGTCCTTGAGTTTGACTGTTAGACCACAACAATGATGTAAAAAGGTTCCTAGCTTAAATTGAAATCCTCTTCAACCCACCCCAGTTGGCTACACATGTTTTGGGAATTACCAAAACATGATGTAGAAGGACTGATAGAGTAAAAGGACAGATGATATTGTTCCATGCTTATGTTTGAGTAATGGGATTCTTACTGCCAACTGTTGATATGCCTACAGGTGAGGAGAGCATGCAGAATCTATGCAGAAAATGCTTCACAGAGGCTGAATCTCTTAGTGGAAGCCTTCTCTGCACAGGACAACAGGGTTGCATTGGATTTTCTCACAGAAGCAAGAGACTTAGCTAAAACTGGGGTCATGCTTCTCGAGAACATCAGAGACAAACAGGTAACTAAATAATTAAAACCTAAATGAATATTTAGTAATGACAGTGCACCTTCCTTGAATTGAGTTTTTGTTAGCAAATTCATAAGACAAGTTCTTTCTAACAGGAAGGAATCATGTGGGAGAGACCTCAGCTCAGGTTCAGGGAACCTAACCAACTGGACCTTGGAAAGAAACTGCAAGACATGGAAATACTAATTAGAGGGATGGAACTCTCCTTAACTTCCTGCACTTCCTTCCCAATAGGCATGATTGATGAAGAGCTCAGAGATTTAATGCAAAATTCAAAAGTGCAGATAGGGTTAAAGCTCAAACAGGCCAAGTTCTCTGCTTCTTTTAATGCAGCAATGGCCCCAGAGAGTAGGAAAGAACATACCAACAGATCTTCCTTTATCCACAAAACTTTCTCTACAACCGAAGAAGATTTTCGTGCTTTCTTCTTCCTCAATTGCATGAATCTCCTCCAGGATGGCACAGCCGTTACTCGGAGCCCCAAGTTCCCTGTATTGAAGGAAGACAAAGCTAAAACTAAAGAATCAATTGATACAGATAAAGGAAAAAGTTGCTTCAAAACAATTCAGGGCAGTGTGATGGCAATCTCAATGTGGCTGAGCAGTGAAAGAATGGTTTTTGCATTCAAATGCTCAATTTCTCTTGGTCTTGCTGTGCTATTGGGTCTGATTTATAACAAAAATAATGGATTCTTGGCAGGACTAATAATTGCCACCAGTTTTGTAACAGGCAGAAAAGCAACATTCACAAGTGCAAATGCCCGAGCACAGGGGACAGCAATGGGATCAATATATGGAGTTATCTGCTGCTTTATTCTGCACAACCTTCAGCATTTGAGGTGCTTACTTCTACTGCCTTGGATAATTTTCACCAGTTTTCTGAGGCACAGCCGGATGTACGGCCAAGCTGGAGGGAAGTCAGCAATTCTAGGGGCATTACTGATCTTGGGTAGGAAAGATTATGGCACTCCAACTGAATTTGCAATTGCTAGAATAACAGAGACTACCATCGGATTACTCTGTCTCATCATGGTAGAGATCCTCTTGCAGCCAGCCAGAGCAGCTACACTCGCAAAAACAGAACTTTCAGCGTGTCTTGGGGCGCTTCAGGATTGCATAGAAGGAATAGTTGTTTGTACGGGGCGAAAGGACGTGCCGGATTCAGAGTCAAGCAGGTTGAGAGAAAATCAGAAGAAGCTAGCCTTACATGTTGGTGAATTGGAGAATTTTGTTGGGGAAGCTGAGTTAGAGCCTAACTTCTGGTTCAAGCCTTTTCACAGTGGCTGCTACAGCAGGCTTCTTGAATCGTTATCAAAGATGGTAGACATATTACTGTTTATGGCCTCCCAAATTGAATTCCTCGCTGGAGTGTCACCAAGGCTTGGAGCTGCTTGGAAGGAGCTTGAACAACAGATCAACGATAATCTAGAGTTGTTTGCAGAAAAAGCTGGATCTTCATTAAAATGTTTTGATGGGGTGTTACAGATCGGATCCCTGGCCAAACTTGAAAAGGAGATACAAAGGAGAAGTGTTTCCCCTGACATCGAGTCTGGAAAACCAGCAAATGCAGATGTCAGTACAAACTCGGGGCTAGAAGAGGACGATGTTGAGGATATTGCATATTCGTTTCTTCATCATTTGATGGAAGTACACTACATGATTCTCAGTACTGAAGGTGAGGCGATGATTAAGAGCCAAATGGTTCTATGTTTATGTGGCCTAGGGTTCTGCATCAGAAGTTTTATGAGAGAAACAATTGAGATAGAGAAGGAAATAAGGGAACTGGTGAAATGGGATAATCCAGGAAGAAACATAAATTTCCACGAAGTTATAGGTAACCTTAACACCATACATGCAAAATAAATTTACGGTACAATTACCTTCTAGGCTTTAACGGCACATGGGAATAGGTTTCTTTATGGGATTCCCATTACTACTTCCGCAAAAGAACCGTACAGATCAAAGTTAAACGAGTTAAAATCAGCTTCTCCAAAGTCCAAACTAACGACTTGTTCAAGTGAATTAGAGACCCAAAGCAATAACATAGAGCAGAAGCCAACCTCCATTAAGCATAGCATGAAGGCATGGAGAATTTGAGAAGCTTTACCTGGAAATAAAGTAGAGAGTAGTAGATGGATAGACAATAAAAATGACTATTAATTTGTTAAAATAGTAGCTGTAAGATGACATCGATGGCAGAAAATTTTGAAGGTTCTTAGCAAGAAGTTGTCTACATTGGCAAATAACAGAGTCTACATATATAGCATCCGTATGTCCACAACAAAAGGTAACATTAAGGCACCAAAGTCTCAATTGCCTTCATACTTTGGGTCAGCCATCACATAATGATATGCTATAACCAGCACAAAGATGAAGATCCCAAGAAAATTTGCAAAAAATCCCAGGTCTTGATCGTCAATCATCTGTTACATGTCATTCAAAAACAACAAAATAGATCAGTACCACAGTTCTTAGCATCACTATATGGTTCTTGTCAATTTAAGATGCTAGACTAATTCAAGAGCATTTTCTTAGATTCATCCAGCAAAACAGGACAACATTGAGATCCCTTTGTTCATCACTAAATCAAACCATGGGACAGCGTCGTGCAGTCTCACAGAAAAGAACTACTGCAACCCTAAATGTTTTACCCAACTACATCAACTAGAACTGCTAAAAAACTGATTTTATCAATCTGAATTTCGTGTAAAACATGAAATGACAGTACCGAAATCAAGTGGATAACCTAAAAAAAGAAAAAAGAAAGCAAGCGGGAATAGATCACAATCAGGGAGTTGTAGATCAGGAGCCAAAGATACAGATTCAATTAGGTTAAAAACTACATACATGAGTTTGGAACAAGAAAGCAAGACTAACGAAAAAATTGATTACAGAAAGAAAATTGAGAAACTTACGGTGACAGGTTGGGAAAATAAGCAAGCACGATGGACAGGCGAAGAACAAAGCGTGGAGTATCGGAGGAGACGACTGAAACCCTTGTAAAGGGCAGTCAGCTGAGGGCGACAAAAAGGAGACGAGTGAGGATGGCTTCAGAACGTCGTCGTAGTACAGCGCGCAATTTATATAGCAGGATTGGATTAGAACGAAAAAGCCAACTAATTATGTGGCTGCTGGGATTCGAGCCCAGGTCTCCACGGCCACAACGTGGAATTCTTACCACTAAACTACAGCCACTGGATGTCCAGACACCGTAACGTATAAGATTTTGTAAACTAACAAAGTTAATTATCTCATATTATATTTAGAGATTTAGAAAAATTAGGACATATTGAAAATTAAATGATAAAAATCATAATAAAAAGATTTAAATATCTTAATTTATTAATATGTAAATAAGATTCATTAAGGTATTTAAACAATTTCACTAACAATTTTAACATTTTAAATGTTAAGGCTTCATTTAATGTAGTTTTCAATTTTGAGTTTTGGTTTTCACTTTTTTTTTTTTATATTTAGTAAATGTTACTATATTTAGAAATCAATTTTTTTATAGGAATTACACTTTATTTAATTTAATATAAATAGAGTATTAATTATTAGATATATATAAAAAAAAAACCTAAAACTATAATGATATTAAACTAAACCTAAAATATCTTGATTTTTACTTTTCACTTACAATAAACTTTGACAAAAAATTTTAGTGAAATTAATATTCATTAATGTAAAATAAAAAGGTTAAAATATCATTTTGGTCCCTCAACTTTCTATTTTAGCATCAAAATTGTTACTGAACTTCCCAACCAACCCAAACCCTAAAAAAAGAAAAAAGAAAAATAAATAAAAATAGAAAACCTTCATCATCATCTTCCTTTCTTCTCTCTCAATCCTTTAACAGATTGCCTCCTCATTTCTCTATCAACCTTCCTCTCTTTCTCTACTCATCCTTCCTCTTTCTTCTTCTTATTCTTTCTCTCTCTTTCTCTCTCCCTTCTTCTTCCTCTCTTCCTTCCTTATCTATTTGTTGGGTTCTCAACCCCAAATTTGGGTTTTTAAAATAGCTAATCCAAAAGTCAAATGTTCAAGAAGGCAAACAAGCCTTGAAAATGCAGTGGATTTGGAGACAAATGAAAAGACTAAAGAACACGTTAGAGATTGCCTTGCATTGGTGCACATAGAATTAGGGCTATTGGAGATGTTGGATGGTAGCTAAGAGACACTTAATGTCATCGAATCTCCATTTCAACACTCACCAAGATATGAATAGAATGATGATGACGGAGAGATTCTCAAGGAAGTAGAGATGTCGAAGAAAATTAAGGACAAAATAACGGTGAAGAATCAAAAGGTGTTGTTGCATTGATGGTTCTGAGATGATAGAGTGTTCAAGAGGTGATGGTAGTTGGAAATCTGGAGAAGAGTGGAAGGTGATCTAGTGGAGGTTGAGATGATTGGAGAAGTTGAGGTCATTGAAAATAGAGATCAAGAAAATCGAGAGAAAAAGGGGTTGATGTCTTTAAGATTGGATTTAAGGTTTCTCTATTTCCAAAATAATTGAGAGAAAAAGGAGTTAATGGTTTGAAGATTGGATTTAGAGTTTCTTATGTTCATAAGATGTATATAAGTGATAGTGAAATGATGAGCATTAGGGTTAGAATTAAAATTTGATTAAAATGCCACATCATCATTCTATATGTGTATTTTTTTTCACATCATTATTTAAAAAATAAAAAAACTTTGGATTAACATGCACTTGACACTTTTGTTAATGAAATAATCATTTTGATATTGAAAATGAAAATTTTAAAATAATTTTAATATTTTTTAAGTTTTAAAGATAATTTTAATATTAAAATAAAAAATTGAATGACCAAAATAATATTTTAACCAAACATAAACTCCAAGCAAGCCCTTAAAATTACGGACATAGGAATCTGACATGTACAAATATTTCAAACCGTTCGATAATTCTACGCTCGCATCCAAAGTGCACATGATGGTTCATAAATTCGCCGAATCATCTGGAAGAAACTCAACTCAACTCAACTCAACTCAACTCAACTGTCAGCCTTTGTCATTTCTTAATTTCTTTAATAGTTTAGGCGCTACCGCCTACTCTACTCCTACTCTTTTTGCCTTTTCTTTTCCTGCATCTACCGTCACCGTAAACTTTGATGGTTGAAAATCCTCAGATTCCCATAACTTATCAAACCAAACAGACCCCACCCTCCTCCTTTCTTCACCCCCATCAAACCCTAAGCTTCACTACAATCCAAACAAATCAATTCATATTATTAATTCACACCAAACAGGTTATAAATTTGATGGAAAGCAAAATTTATTGAAAACCCAATATTTTGATGTTCCTCTTTCAGATCGAAGTTGAAATCTTGAAGTGAAATTTTGGATTTTTTTTTGTAATAATTAAACCTGTAGGGTTTTAAGTAGCCATGTCTGCGAGGGTTTGTGGGAAGAGAGTTGGGTGTGAAGAATTATTCGGATCTTCTCCTAAGAGATCCAGATGTTCAAGTTTTGGTGCTTCTCCAGACCGGCCGCGGGAATTCGGGTCCGGATCTGAGGATCCTGTTTCCTCCTTGTTGCAAACGTTCCCTGCCCTGGATCCTGAGGTGCGTTTTTATCGATTAATTAATTTCCATTTTCCTGATTCTTTTGAGTATGTCATCTGCTGAATTGGTCCAAATGATGAAATTTAGTTCCTTTTCAAATCCCAGTTTCCATTTTTCATTTGTTTGCTCAGTCTTTATGTTTATAGTTTGAGTTTGTGTTTGATTCAGTGAATGTTTATACTAATTTCATGAAGTTGTTAATTCGGGTCCGTGTTAATGACTTTATGATTGTTGGTCATACTCTGCTTGAATTCTGTTGCTCAGAAGAAGGATGCGTGATTGACTTCTTTTATCTTGTCTGTTTAAAATTCAATGGTCTAATAATCCTCCTTTGTTTTTCTAGTTTATTTCAACGGTTCTTAGAGATCACAACAATAAGATAGAAGAAGCAAGGGAGAGTCTTTCTGTGCTTCCTTCTGATTTCATGGAAAGAAATAAATCAGCAAGCTCTGATTCTGCGATAATTGGAAATTGCGTTGATGTTCCTACTGGGGGCATGAGTAATTGTAAGTTGCTTGTGAAGGCTCTTTTTCCCTTAGTAACTTTTCCTTGAAATATCTTTTGTATCCTGTGATTTCTTTGAGCCTAGGATTGCCCATTTCTGCACTCATTCTAAATATATGTCAACCAGGTAGTCAAATATCAAAGCATGACGTTCGAGGTGTAAATAATATCAATCAAAAGTTTGACAACAGGAGTGTGATTGATGGGCCTCAATGGGTGGATTTGTTTGTGCGTGAGATGATGAGCGTAACCAATCTTGATGACGCTAGGGGCCGTGCTGCCAAGATTTTAGAGGCTTTTGAGAGAAATATAACGGCCAACACAAGGGCCGCGAAGGAGGTAATTTAACATTGCTTGTATGATCAATATTTTGTGCCAATAAGGTATCAATTGGGGATTCTTCTGCCACTAATTGAATCTTTTTCATTGATCCGTGGAATAGCTCGAGCTTGCTTCTTTGAAGGAGAATCTGCAGGGATTGTTAAACAATAATCAAATTTTAAAGAAAGCTGTTGCCATACAGCATCAACGCAATTTGGAACAGGAGGTAAATGAAAGAGAAGTATGCCAGTTGAAGCTCATGCTCAGTCAATACCAAGAACAAGTTAGAAATTTAGAGGTATTCTTGTTAGGTTAACCATACATTGAAGCTTTCATCATATTTGTACACGACACAAACATTGGCTTCTTTGCCTAACATAGGGAAGAGAAATGACATTGTAGTTTCTTTTGTTTTGGTGCAGCTGAGCAACTATGCATTGAAGCTTCATCTCCAGAGGGCACAAGAAAGTAGTTCCCTACATGGGCAATTTCACCCGGACATATATTAATGTTCTGTGTGATCCCTTGAGTTGGTGTTCATGAAATAGCTAGTTTCCTTTTTTCAGTTTTAAGTTCTGAAAGTATTAAGTTGCATTACCAAGCAAAATTAGATCTCTACACGGTTTGTACCAATATGAGCAGTTTTTGTAGAATAACATGATCAGTTTGTGCTCTCTTATACTTCTTCCATTGAATCCATTCTCAACTAGCTCCTGCTCTTCTCGGGCAAAAAAAAAAAAAAAAGATCTAACGTCTGAAAATGGTGTTGCGAAGACCCGTTCTCTAAGAACTTGGCCTTAAGCTGTTGCACTGGGGGAATCAGAAATGCAACACGCTCCATTGTCCAACAAAATGTAGTCGATTACATGCAAAATGAGTATCCGGAAAATTAGGTTGCCTACTAACTCATGACAAGGATGGCATTTTTATTCAGAATCTAACAGGAGATTTATGAACAAACTTGAGGATGTCAGTAGCACATGAATTGGGCACGATGCAAAACTACACATGGATCGAAAGATGGAAGCAGCCCTTCAGAATAGAGACATTGGTAGCAGGTCAATGAAATATGGAACATCCATGTTTATATCAAAGACCACTTCCCCCTTTTTGCAGCAAGAAATATGCTTAATATTTGATCATATATTTACGAAGATATAATGTCACCTAAATATTATATACTTATAATTATGACATGTTTCATTAAATAAATATTACATATGATATTATAAACGAACTCATGAATAAAAAGAATTTAATTTTATAACAATATATCATATTATAAGTATATAATATTGTGACATATTGTTAATAACTTAATTAACTAAGTAATTATCTTCTTCTTAAAAATACAAGATCTCGATTTCTACTTACATGACATGCGGGTGGAATGGCGTCGTATTGATGTCCGATGCCAGTGAGCGGGAAACCGAGTCGATCCCCAGCGCTACTAAAAATCTGCACAGAAATCTCATTCCATTCTTTCTTCGTCTAATCCTTACCTCCATGGATTTAGCTTCCAGCCCTAATCGGACCTCCAAGGTCAATCGTGGCAGCGGCGACGGCCATCGGAACTATGAGGGCAGTTCCTCTTACATTCAGAAAACAGTTGAGTTATCTTTTGAAGCCAAACCTCCCCGAATTCGTCTTTTTCTTGTATCCTAATTCTTTCTCACTTTGATTTTGGAAAAAAGGTTTGTTTGCACGAGTGGTGGCTTACTGAAGCGGAGAGCGAATTTGACGGGAAGAGATTAGCTGTTGCAGGATCAGTATCTGGAGGGTGAGTTCCGTCTCCGTGTTAGGGTTTTGAGTCGATTCTCACTTTGGGAGTACAGAATGTGAAAGTTGTTAACCTTTTTAGCTCTTCTAATTATGTTTTGAAAATTACACTGATTCTGCACGATAGGCGCGAACCAGTTCGTGTGTTTACGTCTGCACCCATCGTCAAAAGATATGATGCTTTCACGCTGGAAACGGCTGATGGGGTTTGTGTTGTTTTCCGAGGAGTCATAAATAAGTCACGCACAGAGGAAAATGGGTTTTCTTCCGAGGTATAGATGAGTTTTTTGTTTTTTTGTAATTACTATGTTAATGGAGAAGGAATTAAAATAGAGTTCTGACCTGTATACAAGTTGAAACAACATGAAATTGAGGAAATAAGAACAGTTAAAATGTGCATTTTCTTGTGCCTTAGTTTGTGATTTTCCGTTGTCAATTAAATGTGGTTAGAACATGTAAATGTGCATGCCCACTCATATTTCTTGCACTGCTATTAGGAAAACATAAGCTGAATTAAGCATATATTACGTTTTACCCTAAACAGGTCTTCAATCATTTCACATTTGGCTTTCCTTACCACTGGGAAGAATGTGCTCAAAAGTGCTTGGTGAAAGAGTTTAGAACTGGCACTGAATCAAGAGGGATCTCTGATTTTACCGTGCCAGCCACAGGTTGAGCATGCCGTCTGTGTCAGATTAGTCATTTAAGAATGAGATGCTAGAATGTAATTTTCCTTGTTTATGCCTAATAATTGCTGAATTTATGTTCTTCCTTTATGTTTGGTGGGAGATGTTATATTTCAGGCAGGACAGCTTCTAGCCTAAGTTCAACTCCAAGTAAACATGAGGAGGTCCTTAGTGAGGGTAAGCAAAACAGTGATGTTGAGGTTGGTTGTTCTCAGAATATGGCTGAGAAGATTAATGTTGCTGCCTCGGAAGGTTCCATTGTGAACAACTGTGCAATTAACATGTCAGGTTCATTTGAAGAAAATGTGTCTGAGCAGATAACTGTTGATGCTAAAATAGGTTCAGACAGGCATTGCCCTGTGGCTAACTTGTCGAGTTCAGAGCGAGACATAAATGAAAATGAAGTAAGTATTAGTCATTCTGGAAATAGAAAAAGTAGAGGTCGTTTGAGATATAGGAGAAGCAGTCAGAAAAGCAACCATATGGTTAAATGTTCTGTAAAGGCAAAAGACCAAAGATCAACAGTGAAAGTCCCTAAGCCTATGGATCAAACAAGATTGAAGAGGAGTTCACCATGTAAGGAAATTCATGATGTGGAAAAGTGCTTATCCTGGGGGAAGACTAGAAGAAAAATTAATTTTGATATACATGTAAGCTGTTGTCATGCTCTGGTCTCTCTGTATAGCTTAGCAGATTTAAGTCATGGGCAGTATATTTCACATTCATGCATGCCTGGTTGTGCTTAAGTTGTAACCAGTAACTTGTAGACTGAAACATCTTTCTTTCAAGGCAGTTACATTTTAACTGCATTATGATAGCAGACTCTTCTCTACATCTGAAGTTTTACTTAATACTATCTTCTTGTTTGTCAAGATGAAAAGATCTGTTTGAATTAGTACATGTCGATAATGATGTAGCCTTTGTGCATAATGTAACTGCTTTGAGCTCAAGTTCAGCATGCTAGATGGCATTCTTATTGTTCAGTGAAAATAAAAATTCTTGAAATGCAACTTGCTGAACTAACTTTAGAATTTTTAAAATCCATTTAGCAATCAACCCTATGAGAACGGCTTTATTTATCTTCCCTCTAACAGATCTTTTCTGTCTGATTAAAATCTTATTGCACCTCATTGGCCGTTATGAAACATGCATGCTGTCATGATATAAGATTACATCATCATTAGCCATAAGTTGATGGAATCTTCTCATGGTTGATTCCTTTGTTAGCTGTATTAGTTGCATTTTTACTTGCAAATTATATATATGTATTGCTTCTTTCCCTTTTCCCCCTAAAAATTATTTATTCTATCTTCATCTACTCAGGCAAGTCCTTCAACCCAAGAAACCCAAGAAGGAAAAGGAAACCAATCCATTATCTCTCTAGAGTCTCTGAGCCACAAACGCTCCCGATCAGGTTTTTCTATTTTTTGTTTTTTATTTTTTATTTTTATTTTTATTTTTCACCATCTGTGTTCTACAAAACTATCTTATCATTATTGGTTTGCAATGCCTTTTATTCTCTCATCTTTGATTCATTTTATAAACTATCAATTCCACAGATAACTGATGGTCCCTTTTGCTTTTCCAGCTTTCGTTTTACAATTTACCTGTATTATATTACTACCTCGGTTCTTTTTTAGTTGTCCCATTTTCTATTTCATATTTTATTCTAAAAGACTCTCTAATAAATGTTTTTACCCTAATCAATGCAAATTAAATGTCATTCTCATCTAGTTTGTGCTTGCTCGACTGACCAACTGGTTTCCATCTCTTGCAGGAAGACTAATTTTGCCTCCACTGGATTTCTGGCGCAACCAAGTTGCAGTTTATGATGTGGTTTGTAATCCCTTTCTCACAGATATATTCCTTGTCTTGAACTTTAATCAAAATTATACAAAAAACCCATCTTTCCCCCAATGTTTTTTCTCTTCACAAATTCAATAGTTTAAGGAAGACTGTTACAAATGGTAACCTCTACTTACATTTTGGTATCCTTCAACCATGCATTTTAGATTATTGTGCATAACAGAAACATTATTGATATGTTAAGGTACATTATCTTTGCAGGAAGGATGGATGCAAATATGTATTGCATGCGCAGATGCTTAAGCATCCATTTAGTGGAAATTCACACACTCTTATATTCTCTGGTGCTACTTATATAGTAATATTAAAGTCACACTGAGTTTTCTACTATTTCTAGTTGAAAGATTATGCTGACTATAGTATATCCTTAAACCTACTTAGGACTGGCACCTACATTGTTGTCAAACAGTTTTATAACATGCATATAATTTTTTGCCTAATTGTTGATTAGATGCATACCTGGTTTTCCATTTTCAGGATCGTAGAATCACTGGCATTCAGGAGAATGGGAATAATGTAAAACTGTCAGGTTTATCTTCTTTTAAACAATTACTTCCTTTATTTAGCTGTAAAAAGGATATCTTCGACTGTTTTCTGTTAATTACTTTTGGAGTTTATCCTAGTTCCATCGTATTTAATTACCTTGTGGCTTGTGTGTTATTTTTAATCATTGACATTTGGAGCTGGGGGTTAGCAGCATTGGTCAAAGCAAATTACTTTTGGAGTTCATGGTAGTTCCATCGTACTTAGTTACCTGGTGTGTTATTTTCAATCATTGACATTTGGCGGATGGCAGTATTGGTCAAAGCAATCTGGATTGGATGCTGTCCATATATCCTATTCTTCTCCCCTGAGGCCAGCAATTTGAGTCTGGCCCCAAAATTTAGCTTTAAAACTTTGTTCATTGAAACATGTATGTCCTTACTAGTTAATAGGCATTAGGAATATGTTTTTGGGTATTTCACTTGCATTTCTTATTTGTACATTCAGTTAGTTGCACTGGATTATTTGAATTGGTTATTGATGTTTTTTTATTGAATCTGTTTTCTAATTAGGAAGTAGATCTGAGCCTCAGAAAAGGCGAACGAAGTTTACATCAGTCCCATAAAGTGATTCGATCTTATTGCTGAATGATAAGACTGGAGAAGGGTACTTAATGCTATAGCCTATACACTACACATGAAGAGTTTTGTTGTTTTATTGTTAAATTGTAAATCAATTCCTTTTCTTTTGGATTGCAGGAGCAACATAAAAAAGAGATCTTCTGTTCATTGTTGATTTGCGTGTAATTTGTACAGATGTGGAATTTTGTTTACTGTAGGAGTTGAGGTGGAGTTAATGTATATTAGTCCTGTACTTTAGGATTAGTAGTGTTGTACACAACCATAGCATGGAATGGGTACTCTGTAAATTGTTCTTTTGAGTGATATACTATGAACTGATTCTGTTCCTTTCTCTCATTTTCTCTCTCTTCCAAATCCTGTTGATTCTCCTAGTAACTACCTATTTTGGATGCTTCCGGGTCCTGACTCCTGATGCAAAAAACTAGAACACCTGTGTTCGTGCGTCATGGCTTCTCTGTGCCAGGGAGCAGATAAAAAAGGAGAAAAATTCATGGCGTCGCCCGGACTCGAACCGGAGACCTTCAGTGTGTTAGACTGACGTGATAACCAACTACACCACGACACCAGATGATGTGCCAAGGCCAGATGCTATGAATATAACGAAGAGGAATGCTAGCTGCACTCGCCTTTCTCCAGCACTCCT
>BPVZ01000024.1:912466-923773 GCA_020521535.1 Rubroshorea leprosula | reverse complement strand
TTAATTCACTCTTTAAAGGAAAATGTTTGAATAAAAAAAAATGTAACTGAAGTTCTTGCATCTTTTTTTAATCTACAACAAGAATCGTGGCAAGTTGTCATTGGCCATTTCTATCTCACACGGATAGTAGAGCATTGATCCGTAACCGTCGATTACATTACATCCAACGGCCAGTATCCCTCCATCTCAAAACCAAAGTCTCTGATCCCATTCCAGACAAGCCCTTATAAATTTCACGCCTTTACACCCACGGCATCCTATTCCCCCAAATAAGAGTATTTCCGATTGTCTTTCGGGAAAAGCGGCGAATTTCCGATTGTCCTTGGAGATGGAGACTGGCGGTAAGGTGAAGAAAGGTGCCGGAGGGAGGAAGGGAGGTGGACCAAAGAAGAAGCCCGTTTCTCGCTCGGTAAAAGCCGGCCTCCAGTTTCCGGTTGGTCGGATCGGTCGTTATCTCAAAAAAGGCCGCTACTCCGAACGCGTCGGTACCGGTGCTCCTGTCTACATGGCCGCCGTGCTAGAGTACCTCGCTGCTGAGGTAATTTCACCTCCATATAACGAGCTGCATATAGTTTATTCTCCGTTTAATTCGAAACATATACTCCTATGTTATGTCTTCTAATTAGGGTTTACTAATTGGACTAGGAAGCTAAGAACATTTTGCAGCTTCATTTTGTATATTGCTGCTGTGCTCGACGTTGCCGTTCTCTGGTTTTTATGAAGTTACTTGTCTAGGTGAAACCGGAATTCTTGGGTGTAAGGCAAGGATGGAGCTGTTTTGGACAGTTAGAAATATATAATGTGAAATTCTGTTACACATTTAACCAACCAAATCGAATACTTTTGTTAGATCTGGAAAGCCCCAATTTGTGTAATTTCTTTCTTGAATTTGAGGTTTACTTTCTCTTTGTTTTCACTGGCTTTTGATTTACTTTGTATAGTTGCAGTCTCGATTAGTAAAATTTATGATTTCCTTAATCCAGTTATTCACTGGGTTCTCTTTTCTCGATAGACCAAACAGAATGCAAGACAATTATGTGCTGAATTTGTTGGCTTTGGCATTTGTTCAGGTTCTTGAGCTGGCTGGGAATGCCGCAAGAGATAATAAGAAAAACAGAATCATCCCCAGACATGTTCTATTGGCAATAAGGAATGATGAGGAACTGGGAAAACTTCTAGCTGGAGTGACCATTGCTCACGGTGGAGTATTGCCTAACATCAACCCAGTCCTCTTGCCAAAGAAGTCTGAGAAGGCAACAACAAAGGAGCCAAAGTCACCAACCAAGGCTACCAAGTCCCCTAAGAAGGCTTAGTTCTAACATTTCCTCGACTCTCTATCTGTATGTAATTTCCTCTTCCTATCTGGCGCGTAGGAAAGCTTTATCTGTTAGGAATCATGACAAATTGTACTCTTTATATTCCATGTTGGTGTAGGACGTCTTGTGTTTGGAATGAATTAAGTGAAACGAAATTTCCAGGATGATGACATTTCTCTTATATTGGTTTCTGTAGATTCTAATTGCCTTTGTTTGAAAATAATGTCAAGGTAAAATTCTGATGTTGTTTCTCCATTATGGATATCTTTCAGTTTGCCAATGATCTCATGGTACATTGTTCTGCTCTGGTGACACAGTCACATTTGTGTTACTAACTAGTGGGTGGATAATGTAATCAGGAAAATGTGGCTATGAGAAACAGGTTTAACCACTCACATGCCAGATGAAAGTTTCTTCCTCTTGACTCTGAAAATGGGTGTTTAATACCTACCTGTAAAGACGGCTTACCAAGGATTCAAAGCTGTTAAATGCTCAGAATAGTGAACACTGAATTGTCAACTACTAAAACTGAAAATACCTAACAAATTAGTTAGCAGCATTAGCTCAACTGCTTCATTAAGTGATGGCTCTGAGCCAGTGACTAGTGAGTTCGTTGCTGAGCCTGAGATCATTGTTCTGCAAATATCATGATTCATGATTAATGGTTAAAAAAACACAAACCCCCAATCTGGTTTGAAGGAATATATATATTATATTCGTTGTGATTATAGTTATTTATTATTTTATTAAAATTAATCAATTTTAATATTTTTAGATATTATAATTAATTATTTAAAAAAATTATAAACAGGTAAAATATTAATCAAATTAAATAACTTTTTAAATGATCAATAACCACACTAGACTATTTCGTTTCTCTCTCCTTTTGTTTTTATTTTTTATTTTTTACTTTTGAAAGTGAAACTCAAATCATGTACCTTCAAATTTAGTATAAGAAAACCTTTATAAAAAAGAAGTAATCACTAAATCACAAGTTTGTTCTCTTTTTCTTCTCTTGTTTAGTTATGCTAAATTTATTATATATAAAAAAAAAAGCCCAATGATCTATAGGATCAAGGGAAAAGAGCTTAGTATCATTTAAATAAGATCTCAAATTTAAGTTTTATGAACGAAGAAATAAACACGACTTGATTTTAGATTAGTAAAAACTCAATATAATTATAACAATACATTTTAAGTAAAATTTTAAGTTCAAGTTTTATAAAAGTAATTTTAGATTAATTTAGAGTCAATATGATTATAAGATATTGAAAAGTTAATATTAAAAAAAAATTATTGTAAAAATAAATAAATAAATGTCCCTCTCTACTCTCCATCTTTTGTTATGCAGTAATTTATCTTCCTTGCAATCAAGTTGTAAAGCATTATTTTGTTGCACGAGGGGTTTTATTCACAATGATCATTAAAAAAAAAAAAAAGTTAAAATAATCTGGCTGCAAAAGTGCCTCAAAACGGTTCGTTGCATTCAAATATTTTAATAGAAAGACTATTTGTAAAAAATATATGATAAAGAACCTGCTCTCCATCCATAATGTCATTCAATTTATACTGGCCAGTATTTATTGGTGAAGACTAAGAAGAAGCACACGGAAAATAAGAAATCTGAAATCAATACTAATTTCAACAAAACAACGCAAATTTATTCAAGAGAAAAGCAATATTTCAACCCAGTCAAATCATCTTAATTACTGGATGTAAAGCCAAACAATCACGATCAAAGACAACATTCATCTCTCAAACATAATCTGACCATTCCAGAAACAAAATGATCGCCGATTGGCAAAACGCCTCAATCAATATCCAGAAACATAATGATGTCGATTCCAGATCAAAACGCCTCGATTGGGAAAAGAAACCATTCTATTTACCTGTTTATCTTTAAAAAAATAATTGCCAAACAGGATCCAGATCTCAACAGAACCAACAAATCTAAGAACTGGTGAACTTTGTAACAGCCTTAGTGCCTTCCGAGACGGCGTGCTTCGCTAACTCACCAGGCAACACCAATCTGACGGCCGTCTGAATCTCCCTGGAGGTGATCGTCGGTTTCTTGTTGTACCTAGCCAATCGGGAGGCTTCCTGCGCCAATTTCTCGAAAATGTCGTTGATGAAACTGTTCATGATACCCATGGCCTTGCTGGAGATCCCGATATCGGGGTGAACCTGCTTCAGGACCTTGAAGATGTAAATCTTGTACGTCTCGCTGCTCTTCTTGATCTTCTTCTTCTTCTTGTCGCCGCCATCCTTTGAGATCTTCTTCTCGGCCTTTGGCCTCTTCTCTGCCGAGGCAGGGGCCTTCTCCGCCACCGGCTTCTTCTCCGCTGGCTTCTTCTCTGCCTTGGGAGCCATTGATGAAGATTCTAGAGGATGATGGGGAAAATTGGATGAGTAAATTCAGGAATTCGGTGGAGAAGAAGAGGAGTTGAGGGATTATATTTATAGAGAGGTGGGAGAAGTGCTTATTGGGATTTAGGGTTTCACGCGGATCGGTGACGTGACAATATATGGACGGTTGAGATTGCGGTTACTGGGAAAAGGTACAAAATAAAAAGACTTTTTTAGGCTTAAAATTGTTTTGTCACTGGGCCGAATTGAAGGCACCGAAATTGGGCCATTGTTTGTAAGCAACGAGGCTCAGTGGACTCAATTGGATCTTATCTCGGGCTCTCGGCTGTCAAAGTCAAACCTACAGTCTTTCACTTAACCATTTTGGTTTTCTTTCCCTTTTTTTTTGTTTTTTTTATTTTTATTTTTATTTTTTATTCCAGTTTTTTTTTCTTTTTTTCTTTTTTTAAGTCTGGATTACACAATAAGTTATAGCATTTTTCGTAATTCTTAAACCCCTCTTAACTAGTATTCAAGATTCAAAATTTAAAATTTTACATTAAAACTCTTAATGATCTAAATATCTTTTGTAAAAACTATTAACTCATTATATGAAAATTATCTTTCACTAAAAAAACTCTTAAATTGTTTTTCAAGTTACTTTCTTACAATGCTATGTAGATTACATTATTAAAAATTATTGTTATAATTAAGTTGATCTTATTTACTTTTTATATTTTTTAAAGTAGTGGCGCTGAATTTTTTTTCTTTTTTTTTATAACAAAATTTTAATTACAAACAATCTATAGGACATCCATACAAATGAAGAAAGCCTGATAAGATATGTATTATAGACAAACCAAGATAAATAAAAAATAAAAAATAAAAAGTAAATCAACTTCAATATTATTTTAACAAAAAAAATAATGAATGTATCACAAGACAACCTTTAAAACAGTTATATTACCATTTACATGCACATTCGATCAAATACTTTAGATCATTCTAACACCTCTAATCTACTTTTGCAGTAAAATCAGTACATAGGGTCTTCACCGATGTCATGGCCTAACAAGTTAGAACTCCTAAAGCCACGCAGTCAATAGACCGATTTCTTCTTCCCCTTTCTTCTTGTCGGTCATTGTAGATGATGAAAACTGAAACAAAGGGGAGGACGAGAATAGCAAAATGAAAAGGAAAGAGAGCCATAATGAAGAGATAGAACCAAAAAATGGGACCAAGATGTAAAAAGAAAAATATGGAAAAAGAAACTAAAGAAGCTCAGAAAGAACAACTAAAAATCGTGAAGGAACAAGAAAGAGGAAAGAGGAACTGCCGAATATGTGGAAGGAAGCATATATAGAGGAAACAGAAGATTACAAGTACATGAAGAAAATAGGGACGTGAAGAAAACAATGAAGAAGAAGACGAAAGAAAAACAAGAAAGTTAGCAAATGGAAGAAGCAAGGGCTAGAATGCCTCTACAAGAGGGTCTATAACTTATAAAAATTTGAATTTAAGTTAGAAGTCTCAGACTCTCAGGTTAAACTTTAAGACAAGTGAAAAAGAATTTGAGAAACTAGAAGATTATCTCTGTTCTATAATCCATCATCATATCTACCAAAAAATTCACAAGGCTTGGGTTGATCCCCTTCACCCACCTTCCTAGATCCCCCAAAATAGGGATTTTTTACCAGAAGAAAAAGTGAAAGGGAAGGGACAAATAGGAAAATTAAGTGATCATAAAGAGGAAGATAATAGCACAAATAACATTACTATACCAAAACAATTTAAAGCAGACAAGAAATTAGGTCCAAACACAAATACCATGTTATTGCCAAACATGATTATACACCAGCATGAACTGTAATTTACAAAGTAAACCAACAGATTGGTGCATATAGGTATTCTGTTCAAAAATTTAAAACATGCTTAAACCAAATAAAGTCTCAAAATTCAAAACTAAAATCCTTTATATTGGTCTAACTTTTATGAAATGACCACCACTTGAACCCCTGGACCTCCTCAGGGAGCTGTAAGAGAAATAAAGCAATAAAAGTGCCAGCATTCAACTGACAATCGAAATGAGAAACGGCAGCAGCCTCCATCTTTAATAAGCGCATCCAAATGAAAGCCAATCTTCTCAAAGAAAGCTGCCAATTTCAGTGAAAAGTCAAAAAATAACCAAACATTATGAATTATATAATAGAAATGACACTGAAAATAGTTTTAATGGGAACCGATAGCAATTCTAAATGCAACTCAGTAATCACACAAACTTATCCCACAAGACACCACTTTCAAAGTAGCTCATTTTTTATTGTACATATGCACAATAGCAAAAAGAAGTTGAATTCAGAAACACCAGTTATTCCACTCTTCCACTATACTCTTCTTTTCTTCCTCCCATTATGTTTCATTGATCATGATGAATTAAATTAAAATATGTGGTTAAATGAACCCCCAAAAAATTTTTTTTAAAAAAAGATAATTCAGATATCAAAGAAAAGTTTCTCAATCTTCTCATCCAAAACCTCTCTTTTCTTCTCCTATATATGTTGCATCCAAGGTACACCTACGGCTCACCAAAGGGTAACACAAAAATGAAAGCAATAATAGATCCAACAGTTTATGCTACTTCCCTATCTTATGACATAGTATTAGATAGATATTCCAATTGATTTTCTACTACTTCAGATGCACTCTCAGAAATTCGTCTTTTCTTGAACCATTAAACTTACTAGTTGACTAAGGTCATGATTGTTTAACAGAATAATACAAGTAAATGTGAGACCAAGAAAAGGTTGACTCAGACAATCATCCATAAAGTTCATAACTCACGAGATCACACCCACTCCTCAATTTCAGAGATAATGGAACTGTTTAATGAATTTAAAAACTAATACTTGATCAAAGCCATTTCTATGTATACACAAAGAATTCAAACCAAAACCACCATGTACAACTATATGTTATCATTTCTAATCACTACACATTTTAATTAAAAAATAAAAAATAAAAATTATGGCAGTCATACCATTCACAATCCTTGCAATCAACATTGAAGCAAAAATGGCATAGAATAATCTTGCTACTCAAAAGTCAGACCTACGTTAAAAGGGAATTGCTAAAAGTTGAATATTTACTTGGATGATGATTAGACCAAAATTTCACTATATATATCATGATTCAGGCACAGAGAAACAAGCATATACATGAAAGACATTATTTAAAATCCAAAGATACACTATCACAATCTTAAGCAAATGCATAAAGAACATGCTAATAATGAATGAAAATATTTCTTACCAACTATATTACAAGGACTCTTCACTTTACCCTAATGAACCCATGACAGTTACCATAAAGGGTATGAAAATAACTCTCAGGTCTTAGATATGAATCATAAAACTGACAAAAGCCATCCAGATAAGACACATACACACTCATTTCAGACACTTGATGCACAATTTATTTAAAATAGCCCACCAAGACCAAGATTTCCAAGCATATACCCTCAGATTTTTAAACGCATATCAGTTAGGGAAAAAACCAATTTCCATACTGCGTTTATACTAGTCATTTATTTTTTTGAATAATTTTGAAGCATAAATGGTATCCTACTTATCTTGCTACTCAAAAGTACTTTAGGTTATAACCAATAACTTATTACAAATTTAGATAATGATTAGACCGAAACCTTCCTTATATCATGCATAAAGACGTGTGCGTGCGTGTGCAAAAGACTAATTAAAACCCAAGGCTACATCATCACAATCCTAAACAAATAACAAGAAGAAGGAACCAAATAAAAGATCTCCAATCTTAAAACACTAGAAAGAACCTAAAGTATTTGAAAAAAGTATGCTATAAATGTATAACAATATTTCTTCTCAACTTCAATAGTCAGACTTTACAGTTTACTCTAATGAATCCAGGTCAAACAGCTTATTGCTCGGACATAACTCTTGGTTCTTGAAGAATGTAAAGTAACTATATCAGACAAGTATTCATGCCAAACACATGATTCATAACCCATTTAGATTTTAACATAACCTACCAAAACCAATATTTTGAAGACTACAACCTCAGATTTCCAATCAATTTTTATCAGTTGAAAAATCATTTTCTAGATGGCATTTATACTAGTTATTAATTATTGGAATAAATTTTGAAGCATACATGCCATATCATTTATATTGCTACCTAGGCAAAAACAATCCTCCTATAGAGGATGACAGCACACTCCGACTCTGCTCTTTTCTCACTCTTGTTTATTTAAACTATTGTAAATTAAAAGTTTAAAACTCTACGTTCCATTTTAAGTTAAGAATCATATTCCAAATGGCTTTCAAGCATAAATGGTGTGTCTCTTATCCTGCTATCTAGGCAAAACAATCCTCCTATAGAAGATGACACCACACACCGACTCTGCTTCATTCTCACTCTGGTTTATTTAAATTATTGTAAATTAAAGATTTAGAACTCTACATTCCATTTTAAGCTAAAAATCATATTCCAGATGGCTTGAAAGCACAAATGGTATATCATTTATCTTGCTAACTTGGTAAAACAATCCTCCTATAGCGGATGACGCCACACTCCGGCTCTGGTCCTTTCTCACTCTGGTTAATTTAAATTATTGTAAACTAAATGTTTAAAATTCTACATTCCATTTTAAGCTAAAAATCATATTCCATATGGTATTTATACTAGCGATCGATTCTTGCAATTAACTATGAAGCAAAAATGGTATGTCGTTAATGTGGCGTAGTGCCAGAGAGGATAAGGTACATGATCCATCTTGGTGCTTGTTTTCCTTAAATTTAAACAATTAGAATTCAAAACCCTATGTTCCCCCGCGCTATTCCCGCTTGATGAATCAATTACCAAGGTTGCTACACCAATTTTCTTTCAAAAAACATAATCAACAACTACCTATATCATTAGAAAATGACTAGATCAAAACTTTCAAACAATTACAAGCAGGCACAGACCTAGTACACTAAGGGCAGAATTTGAAATTCAAAACTACAGCATCAGAATCATAAGCAAAAGCATAAAGATCAGACACAACCAAACCAAAGATATTCACTCTCAAATCAAAACACTAGCAATAGCCTCAAATATAGACAAAAAAAAACAAACACCAAATATTCTAAATCTCAGTTAAAATGAAAATCTAACAAAGAAATGAAAATGGTGCTAGATTTGAGATAAACCTTTGAGAATCGGCATTGACATTTCGGTGCACAATTCGACCACTACTGGTGCAATTAAGACCGCTGATGAGGCCCCGCAATCCCAAATCCAGTTGAGCAGGGGGTGGGCCATCGTCCTCCTCATCTTCTTCCACCTCCACCACTAATCCCCTCTCCTCATAATAGAGACCAAAAGAAGTTCTTTCTGGCAATCTCTCAAAGTAATTTCCATAGAAGTACTCCGGACTAAATTCACCCCTTTCATTAAACAACATAATATGGCCATGCCACTCCCAAACACGGTACTCCCCATCCCTATCCTTGCGGGAGCTGACGCAGACATAGTGGTCTCTCAAGGTGACGGCCTGACCCGAATTGACCATCAGTGATTCGGTCTTGCCGGAGATAATGAGCCTGACAACTTCCTCCTCCAGCTCCCGCTCCTCTTTGAGAAGACGCTCCCTGTGACGATCATCGGCCGTTCTACCTTGCTCATCAACACCCTCTTCGAGGTTATCTAGCGGGGCGAGGATTTCATCGATGGAAGATGAGGGTGAGGGGAACCTTTCTAGGGAGAAGGAGGATGTGGAGCTAATTTGGAGTTTCTCCACCAAGGAATCGATGAGGCTTTCGACGGGGATAGGAAGGGGGGAGGCAGTATTATTTTCGCCGTTGGAAGAGGCAGTATTGTTTTCGCCGTTGGAAGAGGCAGTGCTGTTTTCGCCTTTCCAAGAGGCAGTATTGTTTTCGCTGTTGGGGCAGGCAGTATGGTTTTCGCCGTTGGGGGAGGCAGTGCTGTTTTCGCCTTTGCAAGAGGCAGTATTGTTTTCGCTGTTGGGGGAGGCAGCATGGTTTTCGCTGTTGGGGGAAGCAGTATTGTTGTCGTTGTTGTTGGAGGTGGAGGAGGAGGAGGAGGAGGACGAGGAGGACGAGGAGGAGGAGGAACTCATTGTGTTTGTTTGTTTCTCGGGAAAGAGGGATGGGTTGGGGTTTTTTCAGTGAGGAAATGAGAGATTTTAGAGGGGTTTTAAAGGGGTTGGGGTGAGAATGAAATATCGCCTAGACACGTACGCCAGGATAGATATGAACGGATTCTTAAAAAATAAATAAATAAATAAAAATACAAAACAAATAATAATGCTCAAATTTTGAATTTTAATACCATTTAAATTATAAAATTATTTTATAAAATTTAAATAAAATTTTTTACTTTTTAGCAAATTATTATGTAAACCATATGGCTTCCCACTCTATCACTTAAAAAGGGATTTTTATATCTTTAAAGAGCCACCTAATTTAGCTAATTTATATCTTATAAATAATTTATTTAAAGTGTATAGGCTCGAAACTCTCAACTTTTAAGTGTTTATAGCACTGCTCTTTTTGTTTTTTTCCTTTTTTTTTTTTTAAGGAAGAAGATGATTGATATGTACTCCATTCTAATATTTTACCTTCTTTTTTTTTTTTTTTAACTCCACCTACCCCCATTCACTTTATAAGGCAAGTAAGTAATTTTAAAATTTGTCTACATTATTATTGTTCACATATAGCAATGGGATGAAAGACAAATTTTTTTTTCTTTTTTTTTTATTTGGTAAATGACAAATTCTTTAATTGGAGATTTATGTCTTAATGCTAAGAGATGGTTTGAAGTAGTATTTGATTCTTTCGCTTTTTATAAAATAGAAAGGTTTAATCCCCAATTTTATTCTTAACTATTGTACGGATTCTCAATTTGATCCTTAAACTAAAAAAATCCATAATTTGATCTTTAAACTATTGTATAAACGCCTGATTTGATCCATATTGTTTATCAGTTTACCTCAAGTTGGTTTTTTCGTTAAAAAATCAATTAACGTCTTTTATTATTAACGTGACACGTGACCGTTAAATTAAAAAACCAATTGACGTCTTTTATTATTAATGTGACATGTGACCGTTAAGTTATTGTTTTTCATCGTTAAATTATTGTTTTTCACTATTAAATAACAAACATGTTAGTTGGTTTTTACAATGTTTTGAAAACCGACCTAGAGTTCAAACTGTTTTGACATTCGAGTCTCGGTTTGACTAGTTTAACTACTTAAATCATGAAAATTGCTAGTTCAATTAAATATTAATAAATATAATATTGTGCATAATATTGTGCAGCATTTACCAACAAACTTACAGTGGTTCCACTGGTTAGTTGTCTTCTCCCTCACAATGAAGGTGGAGGTTCAAGCTTGAGCCCAGGTGAAGTCAAAATATAATTAACATGTCTCTAACCTACCATCCATAATATAATAATAGATTTTTATTAGATAAAATAAAAATATAATAAATGTAATTTTTATAATTAATTTATATAAAAAACTATAAAAATTGATTTTAAATTAATTAATTAACTAATTAAAATCATCTACATAAATGTCAATTTTTATAATTTTTTATCTAAATTAATT
>BPVZ01000024.1:886370-901467 GCA_020521535.1 Rubroshorea leprosula | reverse complement strand
AATTATTTTTATTTTATAATTTAGTACTTTTCTTTATTCAATTATTTTCATTTTATCATTTAATACAATTTCAAATACCAAACAAAAGAATCTTTATCTTATTTAAAAGAAATTTTGAGTGAAAGGGTTTTATGGTAAATAAATGTGGTATGACAACATAGCTTTTGCCTTTTTTTTGAATTTATTCTGCATGGGGATACACGGGATCAGAGCTGGAGGCGTAGAATAGGTAAGAAATCCTGGAAGCAACCTCAACCAGTACAGAGTGCAGAGCGTAATGACATGTCAATCTTATCACACCATCTGTGTGGGAATTCCTTCCTATCCATAAACAATCAACGGCACGTGGCACTGACAGACGGTTGGACCTTTTCCTTTCTTTAATAGTTTAATTTTCTCACAGTTGACCAACTACCAGTCCTCACGTATTCTAACATCTTGGCTGAACGGCGAACGCTGTTCCATGAAGACAGGGGTGGGCGGAGTTGAAGCCAGCCGAAATTATAACTACTGTAATGAATTGGATTGATTGAAGTTTTAGGTCTTTTCGACTAACATTTAAACCGAATTGATCTCAGTTGACTCAATTTTTTATGGCTAGTGCTAGATCTTAAAAATTCAAAAATCAGTGGCTGCTCACACCTCCCTCTTGGGGTTAAGTGGTCTTTGGGTTACTTTAGAGGTGCACTCCTCCGCTCCTCCCCTCCTCCTCTTCCTGATGGGTTTGAGCTTGCTCTTTATCACTTGTTCAAAAAAGAAAAAAATCAGTGGCTGACCGAAAATAACATTAAAAAAAGAAGAAGCCAATGCTGTAACCTTTTATATATAATTTTTAATTTTTTGTTATTGTTTACTAAATTATTTATTATTTAGATAATTTTTATTTTTTAATGATTAAAATTATACGTAAAATACTACTGTAACAATTAAGAAATAAAAAATGAAAATAAATTTAGAAAAAAACTGAATTACAAATAATTATCTCTAAAAAATTAATTAAAAATTATAAAACTAGACTTTTTAATTTAGTTAACAATTTTTTTTATTTTGATTGCATAATAAGAGATAATTATTTTTCATATTTTATCTCATCTTACCCGCATATCATGCGATTCGAATTCAGAATCTTTTATTTTCAACTAAAAGAGATAATCACTTAATTGTTTAGATTATTGATAATTTAATTAACAAGTTTTAAATATCTAATAACCAAAAATTTGATTAATTGATAATTTAGTTTGGATTTTAAACCAAACCATGCACACTTCTAGACCATGTTAAAACCATAATCCTTCCAGGTTCATTGAATTTTTATACTCCTACTAAGATTGGTATTGTTTATTTTTTATAAATGAATAATAAATTAAAAATTATTTTACTAAGACTAGTATTCACATGAACAACCGGCAAATCGATCCATGATTTGATTATTATTACCGGACTCTTCATGGCCAGCCTGCCATTTCTGATTATTTCTTCCATTTTTAATTCCACTACTTAATTTATCCCCCCATTTTTCATGCCATATGTTACACTGTATTCCGACCGGCCGCCTTTTTGGAAGATTTCTAAACTACATTTATCTTATTTGTTAATGAATGTATACTGTCATTTAAACAGAACAAGAGAAATCGAAAAAAATTACGTCCAATGAGCTGTAACTTTTGACATGATATTAAATCGTGAAAAACTTACCATATAAACCTAATTTATGGCGAGTATTCTTATATAAATTAATGGTAAAAAAATATAATTAATATTTTTTAAATTTATGTCTTAAAAATATATGTTAGATAAATTTATTTTTAAAAGTTATTTTTAAAATATCAGTTTTATTTTGTCTAAGTATAAAAAAATACTTCATAATTATAATTATTAATTGATAAATAACAAAATAATTGATGTTTATTAGTATTTAACATATAAAAATCAGTCTACACAATAATATTTTCAAGTACTATAATTGATCATTTATTAAAAAAATTTGTGTGACCCCAATTACTTGTTACGTAGCCTTAACCACTTCCAAATTTATGCAGAGCAACTAAATAAAAATAACTATATAAAAAAGTATTTTACCGTTTATATTATACCAAATTATAAAATATTAAGTATTAAATAATAAAAGGCCTATTAATAATGAATACATGCCTCTTATTTAGTAATTAATATTTTTTAATTTGATATAATTTAAATAATAAAATATTAAATATAAATAACTACATAATTTTTTTAAAAAGAATTCATCTATTACAATATAAATTGTACATTAAAAGTACAATTTATCATATAAATTTACAAAAATGTTCTTAATAAAATAATATAAAAAATAATTTTATTAAAAATATTTTAATAAATTTATAAGATAAATTATATTTTTAATATATAATCCATCTTATAATCTCTTTTAAATACCTTCATTTTTTTGGGTTTAATTATCATTAATTAAAAAATATTAAAAATAGGGTACTCTTGTTTTTTTTTTTTTTTACAATTTATCAAGAAATAAGTTTAAGCTCATCCATAAAAAAAAAAAGAAAAGAAATGCACCACATAATGACAGGGTGTCATTTAACTCGAAAGACCGGGTGCAGGTATTCTTGTTTTTATTCATCTAAATATTGAAAAGTTAATCAATTCAGTTCCAATTTCTATAAGTTGTCAACCTGAGTTTGGAACCTGATCCTTCAGGTCAAGTGGCTCTAGCCACGTTTTTAAGGTTCATATCCCCCACCCCAAGGGTAACGATTCGAACCGGCCCCATGCTAAAAATGTTTTAAAAAAAAAAAACCTGAGTTTGATTTGTCGGTGTCACCGACAGCCTCCGAGGAACGTACAGCACTACAGCTTGTGAACCAAGCAAAATGATTTAAGATCTGAATTAAATAATAAAAATAAACATTAAGGGACAATACTTTTGTTCCAAGAATATTGATAGGGAAGGAAGACCTGTTAATGGAATCTCTTAAGCATCAGAAAAAAATATGCCCGGCCCGTCGGTTATTAAAAGGTTGTTTTCATGTATTCTACATTTCCTCTGTCCTCTTTTCAGACATTATTAAATATTTTATTGATTGTTTTGGTCACGATCTGACTTGCGATATTTAGGATGTCACAATATATGTTAACTAAACTCGAAGAGGAAACTTCTTTGCTTCGCTGTTAATCATTCTTATTGTAGGACCAATTTTTAAAGCATTTGTAATCAAATATATACGCATCTTCCATATATGCTTTTCAATGCATCTAATTGACATCTAAACTTTCAATCAAGCACAATAACTTGTTAATAATGTTATATTAGTTCACTAATAAGATTAAATTCTTGGAGGAGGCCAATGAATAAATTTTTCTAGTTTGAAGGTACATTATATATATATATATTTTAATTTACAAAATTAAAAAATAATTAATTTCAAAATATGTCCAAACTAATTTAAAAGATAAAAGTAAAATCTATGATTGATATTTTAAATATTAGAAATTTTAAAATATATTTAATAATTTTTATATAATATTAATTTATTAAATTTATTAAAATTTTTATTATTATTTCCATTATTTTAATTACTAAAATATTATGACTTTTCTCAATTTCAATATAAAAATACCCCTAATTTATTTTTAAAAATTACTAATTTAGACCGTAGGAGTAACTTTAACCCTAACAAAATACTTATATATGGGCAAATTTGAAAATCGAGATACCAGCTTTGGGATTTATCATTTTCAATGTGTGTAGCACTTTGAATCTTCTGTACTTGTCTGGCTTTTAATAAACTAGCGTCGAGGCTTGCGTTGCAATTTTCGATACATCACGGAACACATGGTCGTTAGCATTTTGAATTTCTATACATTCCGTCCTTTAGCATATATCTTTTCATGGTCCTTTATTTTATTTTCGAAAGAGTAATGATCTACGGGATAACGTTGCAGGCCGATTTTAAGGAATAATAAGTGAAGTAGTCTTAACAGTAATTATCAATTTGACTTTGCTTTACTTGTCGTCTTTCAAAATCAGCCCGCAACGTTATCCCACGTATCAATACTTTTTTTCGAAAAGATGAAGTTATAAAATTTACTTTCGGAATCCACTTACGAGTTACGAAGGGAGAGGCATATTCATCCAAATGTCTGATTTCATTCTCCACAGATGCTTATCCTTTAAATTTTTTATGGCAAGGCAGTATTCTTGATGAGAATACAGAAAATATAAAAATTAAGAAAATTTAACATTAAAATATTAAAATATTTATTTTTTTATATATTTGATTCTAAATTATATAAAAGATTATAATTATTTTGTATTTTTAAGTCTTTCTCCAATTGATTTAAAATTTAAATTTGAGATTTTTAATTTTTTAACCATTAAATCATTATATTAAAGTTTTAAAAAATATTTAATTCAATTATATGATAAATAAGATTTTAGTAAAATATAGGTTATGTTCCACTAATTTTATAACTATGATAAAATATTTTAATTTTTTATATTTTCTATGTCTCACACACATATATCTATGTATATAAAGAGTATGACTGTATGAGACTACAAGACACCAGTCCTATAATCAGTGAGGCTCCTCCCATGGAGTTTGAGATGGGCCTTCTCAAGGACGAGGATTGTGGGAGTTGGGAGGGGCCACAGCCCCTGAAAAATTTCACGGCCCCTGAAAATTTTCAAAATCCTTAACGTTTTAGATGGACATTTTATTTTTTAAGTTAATAACATCTTTACAAAATTTTAGCTCATATTATAACTTTTATCAAGATTAAAGTGTTTGCAATCCATATAAAAGCAGTTGCAAATTAAACACTATCTCAAAATAAAGTTTTTGTCTGAAGGCAAAGAAGTCGAAAAATTTTATACCAAAATTAGTGGTGAAAGACTTGGGCCAAATATTAGTCTGAATTTTCTTTAACTCTTGAATCATAATGTCTTTTTGGTTTAAAAAGATAGATCTGTATGCGCGAGAAAGTGACCAGTTATCGATTAAGCCTGACGTGTAGAGTACAATGCATGATGGAGATGCCTTGGAAAAATATCTACATTTAAAACTTGGGTCTCAACACCATGGAAAGCCAAATTAAAACAAGAAAATGGTCCCCAGGGTCCAGGAACATAACCAGAATTCCAAAAGGGTTCGAACTTTCTTAATCTTAATGCACTTTTTTTTTTTTCAAAGAGAAAAGGAAAAAAAAAAAAAGAAGAAGGAAAGAACCGGTTTTCATGTTGAAAACTTGAAATTGAGGCTTTTGTTAGGTATTATGGTACACAACAATTTTTTCAAGTAACACCTTATCTAACATATAAATTTATTATGATTAGTACTACTATTTTGTAGTAATATATTTTAAATAAATTTAATTAATGTTTTTTTTATGATAACAAAAGACAAAAATTTACTACCTATGGTAACATCAAACAAAACCTTAAACCAATATCCAGTTCAAACTTTAAAGATTTCCAAATGAAATATAGATCCGGCTCCATCTAGAACAAACTATATGACTCAATTTGGTTCTCCTCAGTGACCCAAAACCATGTTGCTTTCCTAGAGGACAAACCGTGACATATATGAGCAGTAACATGATATAGATGCTGTTGGCATAAATAGCAATTGGCCTGCATAGTAATTGGCCAAATTATCGTCATGAAAATGTTTCTTCACCGGTATGGTTAGGGTTTGAACACTCATTCTCTATTCACCTTTCTCTACATGAGAGTTTTAACCAATTAACATATTTCATTAAAAAAATAATATATATGCTGTTACTATGAATGTTTTGAAAGAAATGGTAGTATGATAATTAATTATGGACCTAACTCTATGACAAACAATAACAATTATTTACTTTTTCCAATAAAAAAATCAACATTAGAGCAATTAGGTAGCACTTCTAGAAACACATCAAATGTGAAATGATGTCATTTGAATTGGAACATGATCTCTTTTCAATGTTCTGGGGCAGAATTATTATTATTTATTGTTTTGAATATTAAACAAACGTTAACCATAGCCCATGGTGAAGATTTTGTAGTCCTGTGTTGTTAATCTAATCCGTTGATTGAGGTCATATGTCTTTGTTATGCCGTGTGGCACAGCGTTTTTTTTTTTTTTGAACGGTTAAAGTTAATTATTAAAAGCTAATGTGAGTTGGTCGGTCAAGGTGCCACAATTCTCATGTGAATTTTTAAGTTCTACAAAGATTTTTTTGTTGCTTCCAAGTGGAGAGGTCAAGAAGAAGGGCCGTGGTCCAAGATCTATTATTTTCCACGCAGAAAATTTCCTTCCTGTTCACCAAGGCCGTGTCCCATGCAATAGACTTTTGTGTATGGTGTAGCCACACTAGGCTCACTTTTACAATTCGTCATTGGACTGGGCCTAAACGAAAGAGATACTTCTTGAGTCTTTGACCCATTCTCATGGACCATCGATAATTCGAAATCGATTAGATTAACCTTTTCATATTACATGGAAGAAGACAAAATGCCACTTTGAACAGGACCAAGTCTCTCACTTTCCCCATTTTAAAAGTCAAATATCTGGGCCGACAGCGTAATCTAATGGCAAATTTTTTTTTTTTTTAACTCTAATCTAATGGCAATTTGATTTCAGCGGAAGTAAAGAGTTTTAGGTTGGAATCTCAAGATATGTGGGTAAAAATGATTAAATGATGAAAATAATTATTTTTATTTTAGAAATTAAAAAAAAAAAATCGCATTTTTGGGTTAAATTTCTTTTGATAATTAGTACTACTATACTATTTGGGTAAAATGCTGGGAAAAACATCTTCGAAGAATAGATTTTTTATGATCCATCTTTGAAGAATATTTTCAAAAGTAATACTATTGTTGAGTCATAAAATGTTGGGACCAAGTCATTCACTTTCGTATGTCTTTTTAATTCTATTTTTTCTGGTAAAGTACTTTTCTTTTTTGATATCAATTGTCTTTTTATTTATTTATTTAAGGTTGAATGACAAAAGTTGTTTTTTTTTTTCCTTTTTTTGTTTTTTTTTTTTTAATTTTTTTTTTCCTCCGTCCTACTCTTTTTTTTTTTTTATTGTTTTCCATTTTGGTTGGGGGGATTTTTTTCAATTTTTTATTAAAATTCAAACTTTGGTTCATTAATTTTAGTTCTTTCAAGCTTTGGGTGGATTCTTTAATTTCAAGGTTTCGTTTTCTTTTTTTTCTTTTTTTTCTTTTTTTTTTTTTTTAAAATATATCGAATGTTAGTTACTTATTGTTAGTAAAGTTTAAATCCTTAAATTTTAGCTCTAAAATTAAAAATTTTAAGTGAGTTATACTAATTTGATCAAATTATTGACATTACCCGGTTATACTTTTATTTAAAGAAATTATTAATCTACTTAAATTGTTATCACTATACCATTACGCCTTGTTTGACCATTATTACAACCAAACAATATACTTCCAGCTCAGAATTAAGAGGCACAGACATGATTTTTCTATGCCTTTTTTAGTTAAACACATTTACATTCACATTATTATCTTAAACCATAGTATTATGATTACTTGCTGCGTCCTCGCTGTTATGTTCGGAATTAAGAGAATATCTTAATAAAACGGCGCCGTATATTGAAACCTTCACCGCTTAGATCATCGTAAATCTTGACGCGCTTACGATCGGACGGTTGGGAACCGAATCCCAAAACCTAAACATTTTTGTTCCGATATATCCTTCCCTTAAAAATCATTTTTTTTCCAACGGCCGACCGGTGCTGACGTACTCCAGACGCTTCTCTTCCCTCCTCCTTTCCTCCTTTCGCACATCTTCCTTTATTCAGATCTCACTCCACCCTCACCTGATCCGGTACTGCTTCCCCCGCAACTCCACCGGAATGTTATTTATTCTTTCAATTTGATCACTTTCGCCTTTCTGGGTTCGTCGTTTACGTTCTGACGTTTTTTTTTTTTGGTCTAGGGTTTCGTTGATCTTTGGCTTTGGATTTTGTTATGGCTGCTCCACCTGCAAGAGCTCGAGCCGATTACGATTACCTCATAAAGCTCCTCTTGATCGGCGACAGCGGTATGGTTTCGCATCTTTAGCCCTGTGAAATTGTTTATTTCTGTCGATCTCGTTGTGTATTCAACTGATTCGTCCCCTTTTGGGGCGTGATTTGCATTTGAGGTTATTTTCTGGCTAGAGTCTGAGCTTAGTAGTAATGGCACAATGGTTGAATGCGTTCAGTTCTTAGCACTGGCATATGTTTGTGTGTGTGTTTCTTTAGGTTAGTTGTGAGGATTAATTTAGAGATTAATGTTATTCTGTCATCGTGGTATGAAGATTATGTTTTATGTTTTTATCATGTTTAGGAAACAAGATTAAGCTATTACCAAATTTTTGTTATAAATTTACCTATTCATGTAATTATCATCTTTAATACTTCATTGTATTATGTGCAACTTTTATTAGTGCTGACCAAAAACCAGAAATAATTGTTGACTTGGATCACTTGGGCTATGTAAACTGCAGGGCTGTGAGAAGCAGAGTGATGATAATCTTTTCTAATGTTTATGCTTTTCTCTTGAAGATTTGTGCATCAATGTATATGGGTTTGAATGCTGAATCTCTGTTGACGTTTTATATCATGTGAATGGACAGGTGTGGGTAAAAGTTGCCTCCTTTTGCGTTTCTCAGATGGCTCCTTCACTACTAGTTTTATAACAACTATTGGGTGAGTGGCCATCCATGCACTTGGGACCTGAAGATATTTCTTCCAGGAATGCATGTCATTTACTGTGGTTAAGTGTTTTTTTTTTTTTTTTTTCTGGAATAGCATTGACTTTAAGATAAGGACCATTGAGCTTGATGGAAAACGAATCAAACTGCAAATCTGGGATACTGCTGGGCAAGAGCGATTTCGTACAATTACAACTGGTTAGTTTTGTGCTCTGAGGATGCTACTGACTACTGAGTAGAGTTAAAATGTCTGACCATTGTTCTACTTTATCCCACTGTCTAAAAGATGAAATAAATGGGTTTTTATAAATTCTGATATTATGTTTCCATATTGATGTTTGTAAACATGAGAAGATGTTTCTTCCCCCTCCCACCCCCCCCAAATTTCTGAAACATTTCTTTGTTTTGTTTGCATGGCTGAGTACTAAGTTTCTACTGGCAATGGCAATGTTGCACAGTGCCATACTGTTTTGGTGAATGACATACTTCAATGGTTCATTAGTTTGTCTTAACACATTACTTGGTCACCCAACAAACCTCCCAAGCTAAAAATGAAACCCTAGTTTGATAGGTTTAGCCTGTAGGTAATCATGCGTGTAATCCCCCTCCCTGGCATACAGTAGAATTTTGTATTGCTAATTGTTGGGAAATCAGATTCAAGGTCTCAGCTGATGGCTAAAGCTAAGCATCTAGCTTTACTAAATATTAGGTTTGCTTAATTTTCAGACTTCAGGTTTAAGGTCTCTATAGGTTTGCTGAGCATATGGCTTCTATTTTATCTACATTGAATTTCAGTATCTAGATAGTTTGTGTTGAATCTTTTATGGTACTAAGACTCAAATGATTTTCTCCTTTGCAGCTTACTACCGTGGAGCCATGGGTATCTTGCTTGTTTATGACGTCACTGATGAGTCATCTTTCAATAGTAATTACTCTACTTTTCATGCTTCTAAGTTTTTGCTGTTACATGTGTTGTTTGGTCATTTTTAACTTTGAATCTTTGAACTGTGCCCTCATTTTTGGAAGTGTCCTGGTTTTCATCAAACTTTGTATTAACATTGGAGATTACTTTTCATTTTCTTTCTATTAGTTGTGCAAAAATTGTACTTCTAGATGGATTTTCATCAAATTTATGGTGAAATTTTAGTCTTTCTAATTTTCTTCTGTTTATTGTACCGATCTCCTTTCTTCGTTTAGACATCAGGAACTGGATTCGGAACATTGAACAACATGCTTCTGACAATGTCAACAAAATTCTGGTGGGTAATAAGGCCGATATGGATGAAAGCAAAAGGGTTAGTTCTCTCTCTCTCTCATGCTTGTATATTCGCCCAAATATTGTACTTATCAAGATGACAAAGCAACCTTTTTTTGTAGGCTGTCCCTACCTCAAAGGGTCAAGCTCTTGCTGATGAATATGGCATCAAATTCTTCGAAACTGTATGTAAATTTTATCTGCTAATGATAAAGTTACTTTCAAAAATTTGCTGTCCTCTATGTATGCTGAAGATGCTTTGATTTACAGAGTGCAAAGACGAACTTAAACGTTGAGGAGGTTTTCTTTTCCATAGCTAGGGATATCAAGCAAAGACTTGCAGATAGTGACTCGAGGGCTGAGGTAGGAGTCTTGATTCTTGAAGTGTCATTCATTATCGCTATTTAGAAATACATGACGGGAACTGCTTTGCATTAATATCTACCCTTATCATATCACTAGGATGCCATCTGTAATTGGATTCCCAATTTTTTTATCACAATTATGGAATCCCTTTTTCCTTCATTCTTGGCTTTTATTATGCTCTGATTGAATTGTCATGATATCCTGATGTATCAGCCGGTTTATGCTGGCCCACTGATGGGCTCCATTATAATATATGGTTTCCACTTAAAAGGGACCCACCTTTTTTTTTTTCTGTAAAGACACCCCACGTTTTTTTTTTCTGCAAAGGCGCCCTCATTAGCATGGATGAAAAATGTAGAGGGGTGGTGGAGAGAAGTTTATTCAATTTGAATTATCGACATGGTTCATGATTTGTCCTGTACACTGTAGTCATGTAATGCTTTTTTGGGATATTTGCAGCCGCAGACAATCAAAATTAACCAACCCGATCAAGCAGGAGGGGCTGCTCAAGCTGCTCAAAGGTCAGCATGCTGTGGTTCTTAAGCAAAACCATGTTGAGAACCGGATCTGAAGGCAATATTCTCTAGGGAGCCATCATGGTCGAAAACTAATTTTGTTACAACTATGTTCCTGTTTGTATTGCTCTGCCTCATTATTTCGTAATCCATATCTGCTACACTTTGGGTGTGAATGTTAGATTCTTGGTATTTTTTCAAAATTAATTATATTAGATTATTTTTCTTCAACCCATTTCCTCCGTGCTTTGAATACATAAAGCTCAATTTCATTCATCATTTTGACTTCCATTTATAGAATTAACTCGTTACCCGATTTGGTGGTAATGGGAGACAGGCACTGGGGTGCTCATTACTGTTTTCAATTACATGTGGTCGATAATTGGTTCTAAGCTGGACTCCATTCTTCGGTTGAGCAATTGTTCCTATTGAGGCAATCATCAAGCACTCTTTTTCGCTACCCTTCATCAGAGGACAGGCAACAAAACAGGAGTCTCTTTGGATAAAAGCTATACACACCTTATGAAATTCAACACTACTTTACTTATTAGGAATTGTTGATAATTTAATCATTTTTGACTAAAGAAAACAGTTCCTACTAACTATAACCAAATAGAACTCCGTTTATATATTTTACACATCTGTATTCCCGTACTCTCATTAAACACACTCCAAAATAGTGTGCGTGTAATCCGTCCCTCTTCTCGAGCTTTTTTCCCTTTTGCGTTAATCACACCCCCTTAGTCACCTCCTATCAAACTCTAATCCTTTAAGTGTGATATGAAACGAGGTTCATCACGCGGAAGCTCGGAAAGCAAGAACAGAGGTAATGGGGTCACTGCTTTGAGGAAGTGCGCATACACGAAGCAGAACGGTACAGAACAAATGAAAGTTGCAATCCACGGAAAAGGAAGCCATTCAGTGCTCGATTCAAACTTGACCATGTTATCAGAAACAAATCAACAGTAAAGTAGAAGAAAGATAAGAAAGTGATTTTCATGTTGGCAAAAGCAAGAAACCGTCATCCAATAATGGCATTGGATTTTTCTCCAGTTTGTGGTCATGACTTAATTCTTTTGCTACCAGCCTACCACTGTGCCTTAATAATGCAGAAAACAACACTTGGTTTCAGGTCTCGAACTAACATCCTTTTTCTTACAATAATGCACCTTTTGTTTCCATAATTTCTTATCTAGAGTGGGATTGTAAGACCACTCACGTCTAGGATTATATCATAAGCACTTGCGGGGAATCTCTTTATAATGGGGTCTCGATTGTCCCCATAAAAAGTATTCATAGAGGACATTAGTCATAGGACACTACTTAACAACTTTCTCAAAAAAAAATTACAATAGTGACTCCATGAAGCCCGTGACTCGTCTTCCATTTTAAAACAACTAGCACTATAATATGGTTTTTTTTAAATAATAAGTACTACTTCAATTCAATTTTAGTTGTTTTATTTTTTATTTTTATATATACCTAAATAATTTAGAGATTAGTCAAAACTCCTTAATAATATATATTAAGATGATATATTTATCCCAAACAAAATTTTATTATTTTTATAAATAAATTAAAATAATAAGAATATAGTTAAAATAATAATATTTAATATTTCATATAAATAAAAAATATCACAACTAAATTAGAAAAGGGTGCCATATATAAAATTAAATAACCCCAGTCCCAGGTACAAAAAACCCCAGTCCCAGATACAAAAAAAAAAAGCAGGACCAATAATTATACTAGTACGTATTAAAAAAATATCAATAATTCAGTAGCTTTAAAAAGGCATTGACCTAGTTTGCAGAAAAGAGCCAATTAGTACAAAAAGTAAATTGCGTGCGCAAGTTGGTTCAACCAAAATCAAAATAAAAACTTTATTTTGTATAAAGAAGTTGCCTGTTTAATTTCGCAGACGTTTAAATTTTTTACCATACTACCGAACTACAATAACTGAAATACTACGATAATTAAATAAATGGACTCGAGAGGTTCCATTAAAAAAGAATGGACACATGAGATATGAGTTCAGGGCAAAAAAAAAAAAAAATGTTGATATCAGCAGCATATTCGTACTTAGTGGGAGTAGAACAACCTCTCTATATAACTAGCAAGGATCCACTACAACCACAAAAAAATTCTCATGACAGCACTAGAGAATCACCAACTGTTCTTATAAATTGGCAACAGAATCAAGTGTAAACTCATACCACATACTCAGAGTTTTGTAGATATGGATTCATTTGCTAAGATTAAGCCATACCTTGCTGCTATTTTCCTGCAAGTAGGTCTTGCAGGGATGGATGTCCTGTCTAAGGCGGCACTGAACCAGGGGATGAGTAACTACGTGCTTGTTGTCTACCGCCATGCAGTTGCCACCATTGCCATGGCCCCCTTCGCCGCCATTTTTGACAAGTCTGTCTTTCTGTCCCTTTGTTGTAAATAATTATGGTACTGAAAGATGAGTGTGGAACTGAAATAGAATGATTTTTGTTGTTGATTGCAGGAAGGTTAGGCCAAAGATGACAGTTGCAATCTTCATCAAGATAATGGTGCTCGCCTTATTGGAGTAAATACCTGATTTAGAAAAGTCAAAATTCCTTGGTTGTTTATGCTAAAATTTGTAAAAATATCTGTATCAACTTCCTTGCAGGCCAGTGATTGATCAGAACTTATACTACGTGGGAATGAAATACACAACAGCGACCTTTGCATCTGCTATGTACAATATTCTCCCTGCCATCACCTTTCTCTTAGCTTGGATCGTTAGGTAAATACTAAAGTTTCATTCAGTATTATTGTTGTTTCTGGTTTCTAATTTGCTTATATCATGTAATTAAATTAGAAAAATAGCAGGCTAATTAATAGTTGTCTCGTTATTCGCAGACTTGAGAAGGTCAAGATCAAATCAATCCACAGCCATGCTAAGGTGGTCGGGACGATATCAACAGTAGCAGGAGCAATGGCGATGACAATGATGAGAGGACCCAGGATCCCATTAAGTTGGACAAAAGAAGGCACAGCACATGAACAAGCAACAAATGGGACTGATGTCCATAGTTCACTTAAAGGTGGTCTAATGATTACTGCTGGCTGCTTCAGCTATGCTTGTTTCGTGATTCTGCAAGTAAGATTACACTTACAATTACCCCACCATATATTAAGATTTTGCAACTATTGTAACCATTTTTTGCTTGCACTTTAATTAGGCAATGACACTAGAAACATACCCAGCCGAGCTCTCTCTTACAGCTTGGATTTGTCTTATGGGCACGGTTGAGGGATCCATTGTGGCCTTAGTGATGGAAAGGGGGAAAGCCTCTGTCTGGGCTATTAACTGGGACACCAAATTAGTCACAGCTATTTACAGTGTAAGAAATCTGGTCTAAAACAAACATTTATAGATGATTTTCTTAAGACTCAAGTCACGGCTGATTTGTTTTTGCAGGGAATTGTCTGTTCTGGGCTTACTTACTACATTCAAGGATTAATAATGAAAGATCGAGGGCCTGTTTTTGTGACTTCTTTTAGCCCACTATGCATGGTTATCGTAGCTGGCTTGTCCTCCTTTATTTTGGCTGAACAAATGTTCTTCGGAAGGTACGCTAATTCCACAATATATTTAGGCCTGTTTGATTTAGCCATTGATAGCTAAAGCTATCGTTGCTGTCAGGACAATAATGGTGTTTGAATTAGAGGTCATTAGTCGAACTTGTCTTGAAAAGACGGAATAAAAAACTAGCCAATTTCATATTGGACAGGTTAATCGGTGCCATTATCATAATTGTGGGGCTGTATCTTGTGCTGTGGGGAAAAAGCATAGATTACAAATCGTCCTCACCAACCTTGGAGGAGGACATAGAAACATCTAAATCGAAAACAGAAGAAACCTTTCATCATGAAGTCATCAACATTGATGGGACCAGGGATGGGAAATCACCTGAGAGTGGTAATCAGATTATTGTCTGATCTAGCAGCTTTGAATTCAAGGCAATATCATCACTTCCAAGGCGACAATGGCACTATACTTATCCAGACATAATCCAATAAGATAGTGGTTGATGATGCAGAGTATCATACTGGGAAGTGACATGTGGGAATATCAGGCAGGATTTGATTACTCACTCCCACCAGATTAGTGCCAGTACTGTTAATGGATGTGATTCCATTTTTCCTACAAGTAATTAAACTAATTAAATTTTCATAATTTATACAAGGTGCCATCCCAACTACTCCCTCTGTCTCAT
>BPVZ01000024.1:861896-872444 GCA_020521535.1 Rubroshorea leprosula | reverse complement strand
AAAAGATACAAGTAAGAGATATTGAGAAGAGACAAGTGAATGAGTGTTTTTGTGAGAGAAGAAAAAAAAAATATTTGTGAAATAATCGTTGTGAAGATTAAGAGAGTATTAAAAAGAATTTGGGAGTTTTTATTGAAGATAGGGTTGAGAGCTTCTTGTGAAGAGAAATTTCAAATTATTATACTTTTTTTAAATAGTGAATTAATCTCTCTTTTATATAGACATAAACTTCTTGTTAACTATATAAATTGAGTCACATTAAATTGTTGTTTTAATTTTTTTTTATTGCTTCTTGTGTGGGATTGTAGTGCTATAAAATTCCCAACAATTAGATGCATTCGTTTAGTACGATTAAGCCATACCTTACCGTCATTCTCTTGCAACTTGGCGCTGCCGGGTTGGATATCCTGTCCAAGGCCGCACTGAACCAGGGGATGAGCAACTATGTGCTTGTTGTCTACCGCAACGCAGTTGCCACCATTGTTGCGGCTCCTTTCGCTGTCATTTTTGACAAGTCTGTCTTTTTGTCTCTTAATTTGTAATAAACAACCATGACAATATACATCATAGTGAAGGTTAAGTATAGAACTGAAATAAGAGTGATGTTCGTTGACGATTACAGGAAAGTACGGCCAAAGATGACAGTTGCAGTCTTCACCAAGATAATGGTGCTCGCCTTATTGGAGTAAATATCTGACCGAATTGCATAATCAAATTTCCTCATGGCTCAGGCTAAAATTTGTAACAATCTGTATCAATTTCTTTGCACTTTGCAGGCCGGCGATTGACCAAAACTTGTATTATTTGGGGATGAAGTATACAACGGCAACCTTTGTGACTGCTTTGTACAATATTGTCCCGCCTTCACCCTTCTCTTGGCTTGGATATTTGTAAGGTAAATTCTAATGTCAGTTATGCAAAGAGCTAGCTGCATCATATAATTCAATTAGCGTAAGAACAATGACTAGATTTTCAAGTGCATACCTAAACAGCCATTGTTTTTTTCGTTAAATGTCAATTTTAGTCCTTCCACTTTAGAGTTTTATATAATTTTTATCATGTAACTATTTTAAGTATTTTTTTGTCCATTCACCAGTTAATTCATTAAATTTGTTCATATATGTATATTTTTAGTTCAGATTAAAAATCTAAATACATTATAAGTTTATGTACTAAAAATGTGTATATATTTTTTTGGTAATAACCTCTCGGTATCTAAAATTACATTACATTTAATTAATCCGAAATCGAATCGTGTTGGACCCTATATGAGAGGTAACTTTTCAAATGCACATTTTTCTATTCACAATACTCGAATTCAAAATCTTGTTTAAAGTGAATTAAACTCCTTTCACTTGGATTAACAAGTTGTCAGTAAAATATGTATATTTGGATAACTTAATTGATTAACTAACAAAAGAACAAAAATGTGCATTTTTCAAAGTTAAGGACGAAAAAAGTTCAAAAAGAGTCAAAGGACTAAAACTGTGCAAAACCCTAAAGTTGGAGCACTAAAATTGGCCTTTAACCTTTTTTTTTTTTTTTCCTTTGCAGAAGTGAGAGAATGATGATCAAGTCAATCCACAGCCATGCTAAGGTAATCGGGACGATATTAACAGTTACTGGAGCAATGGTGATGACACTGATGAGAGGACCAATGATCCCATTAAGTTGGACAGGAAGACCCACAACACATGAGCAAGCAACAAATGGGACGGATGTCCATAGTTCAATCAAGGGTGGTCTAATGGCCGTCGCTGGCTGCTTCTGTTCTGCTTGTTTCATGATCCTACAGGTAAGCTCACCATTATTACCTTTTTTGTTACATTGGAAGTTGGCTGTTGGGCATTACAAGAGTTTAAATCCCTGTTTTTGGGCTCCAACTTTGACTCAAGTCAAGATCTTTAAATTTCACATTTTGTAATGCATAATACATACATAAAATGCCCAAATATCTTACAACCTTAATTTTCTTGCCTTTTTAGGCAGTGACACTAAAAACGTATTCGGCAGCGCTCTCTCTCACTGCCTGGGTATGTCTTTTGGGCACGATTGAGGGATCCATTGTGGCCTTGGTTATGGAAAGGGGTAAAGCCTCTGTGTGGGCTATTAAATGGGATACCAATTTACTCATAGCAACTTACAGTGTAAGAAAAATACATTTAAGCTGTCCTAAATCTATATTTTCACAGCTAATTTCCTTGGACAGATTCATGTTTTCTAACAATGGATCGGAATATGTTTTGCAGGGAGTAATAAGTTCTGGACTGACTTATTACATTCAAGGAATAATAATGAAAGATCGGGGGCCGGTTTTTGTAACGGCTTTTAGTCCCCTATGCATGGTTATTGTTGCTGTCATGTCATCCTTTATTTTCGCTGAACAAATGTTCCTGGGGAGGTATGGTACCCCTAGTGCTAGCTAATGTCATAACACCATGCACAAAGAGTAGGGTTTAAACGATTGAATGACTAACTAACCAATTTGAAGTTGAACAGGGTGACTGGTGCCATAATCATCATTGTGGGGCTGTATCTTGTGCTGTGGGGTAAAAGAAAAGATTACAGATTCTCATCCCCATCAATGGAAGAGGAAATACAAGCATCTGAACAAAAACAGGGAAATGGTCTGATCATGAAGGCATCAACATTGATGAGTTGAGTGAAGTAAGCGCATGCAGAGACAGAAAAACACAGGACAATGAGAATCCCAATTAATATTATCTAGCAGCGAATTCCGGTGACAAGAGAGATTAAACTTAATATGAGAGCAATGGTTGTAGACTCTTTTCATGCATCCATTTGTTTAATGTTATGTATTATTAGATGACAAAGATAAGAAAGTCTCCGTTTTTATAAAATCAAACTGCCAACAGAATTTTCTGCAATAATTTTCCTTGGAAGCATAGAAGTGATTATAATCAATACGTGCTCACACTGAATATGAGAGTGACACATGATAAAATTTCTCTCTTTTCTTTTCAGTTGAGCTGTGAACTTCATACGAACTATTCAGATACATTAAAAGACAATAGAACAAGGTTCAATTCTGTGGGTACATGCGCCCGCATTGATTCAAAATGACCTCTAGCACTCAAATTAGCAAAATAATCAAAGCTCTTGCTAGAAAGATACCTCTATGCACAAATATTGAAGATCCTAGCTTGCAAAATGAACAGGGAATGTTTAAGACAATAATTTTCCTCCATCATTTCCATATATATGCTGAAGTTCACGAGATGCAGCTAAAAAGGATTTTGCAAAAGTAGGATGAGGAACAAAAGTGAGCACAAAAAAGCATCCTTTCTCAGTGAAACAGTGCTTGTAAATGATGGTTTAAATATGAATCATTGGGACATGAAAACATAGAAACATCAAAATGCATACAGGAATACATATTACCTTTCCACAGCCTGAATGACTTCTGATTAATAGGCGAACCAGTAATAGTCTGAATAACATCAAACAGCATATTCTGAGGTGTGCTTCTAAGCTCCTGGACAATGCCATATATTGTCTTTCCGTTCTCAAAATAGAAGTGATTATTAGGGTGTTTTGTTTTGCAACTAGCATGTTGTTCAAATTCATATGCATTGATTACCTAAAAAGAAGGCCACTAATCAGTCTGTTAGGCCGACCACTAAAAGTTGGTTGAGCATTACCTTAATACCTGTGATATATAATTGAAAAGAACACTTACCTTAGAGAAATTGCATGACTGGTAGCCACATTGATATCCAGAACCTTTTATGACGCTACGAAGCTCCTTCTAAAATGCATAAGAAGAAGCAGAAAAGTCACTGCGCAGTAAGGTCAACTAAATGATGAACAGATGAACTGACATTTACCTCTCACAACCAGGCAGTATATTTTACCGGAACACCATCCAGCATACCTGTTGATAGCAAACTTCTAACATTTGAAGGGTAGTTGTTTGATTGAACCTTTTTAGATGTCTTTGGATCATCTTTCTTGCTAGAAACTTCGGCCCCAGAAGCACTTACAACACCACTGGAGACAAGTGCTTCAGCATTCAATTTAACATCTTTTTCATCAAGTGCTTCTGATCTTTGGATAGAGGTCTGACTCACCAACAGATCATAATTGAATATGAGGCTTCCAGATGGATTTGTATCATCATCATCATCATAGCCACCAAAGGAGATTATGGGACCCTCTCCCTTGGTAAAAGACTGTCCAATTGACAAAGTATGGTTCTCACTCTTATCATGGGTATGACCCATAGATATGGTACTATCATTTACCTTACTTAAGGCGTGACACATTGATATTGCGTTTTCATTTGCTCTATTGTAGGTTTGACCCATAGAATAGAGGTGAAATTGGTGTCAGTCTTATCAAAGGTGTCACTCATGGCTAAGTCATTGGAACTATCTTTATATGTTTCACTAACTGTAGTGCCCTCTTCCCCCTGTTATATGACTGTCCCATTGATATGAAGACATTAATATCCTTGTCATAGGTATCCCCAATAGACAAGATATTCTCATTTCCTTTGTTATAGCCAAGACCCATGGATATGGAACTGTCTTCCACCTTATATGCATGACCGACAGACAGTGAGTTAGTATCAACCTATCATATGCATGGCTCATTGATACAGGCATATTCTCAGAGTCCTTGACCTGGCTGACTTTTACTTTTCTAATGCCTCCGTAACTTAGTCCAGATCTAGGGTCTTCTAAAGTTTGACACATAGATAAACCAAAAGAAGAATCATTTCCAAGCATATCTTCATTAGCTTTTCTCCCCATATCAACTTTCTCTAAGCTAACTGATGGAATGCCCTGATCATCAAAATTCATTGTTCTAGCAGTTTCAGGATCAAATAACCGTTCACTGAAATGACCAGAAATCAAGTGAAAACCAGAAGTATTCCCCCACAGAGAAACATTTGAATTCAACATTCCTGAAAATAATTTAGAGGTTGAAACAGCATTAACTGCCTGCTTCTTGTTTGGAAAGAGCTCTGTCTCAGGACTATCCATAAACCATTGATGAGAACGCAGAGGCTCAACTCTAGAAGACTTATCATAAGCCATCTCATTATCATTTAAACACGCAGCACCCTTGATCAAAAGCCCTGATTCTGGAACAACTATCATATGTAAGATATAACTAATAAGAAACAAGTTATTACAATAAGGCTAATACAAAAATTGAATAAAGAATAAAACTTGAGGCTATCCATTATGTCTTGACGATTGACCAGCAACCCATTAAGATTATTCCATATCTCTCCCCTTTTATCTATTAAGTACAAAATGAAAAAAACAAATGGATACTATTCACAAGATTCTTTTCCCTCGTTAGCAGAAGTAGTTACTCAGTACTTCTCTGCCACCAACACTGCTCACCCATAAGTCGTACGCATAAATTAATTACAAGAAGCCTCAAACCTCAAAATCTCAATAACAACCCTATCCACCAGATGAGGCTTAAAATATGTCCAATTTAACTTTAATGCCATAAAGCAATTACATGTTGAACTAATTTCAATCTAACCCAATCCCCTAAAGATTTTTATAATCAAATGCATAATTATTCAAGCAGACTACAAACCAGCAGAGATAATAAAACTTTTAATTACCATAAGGCCTGCACTAAACAAACCATCAGAAAAACAATTAAGCAGATAGACATTATAAAGACATCAACAACTCTATTTTAAACATCCGCCGTCTGCATAGAAAAATATAGTAAAATACTATAGCATACATGTCTTAGAGTGCCTAAGCACATCTAAAGCTTAAGAATTCATTAAAAAATTATGTGAAACTTACCATTCTTTCTTGCTTTGGCCAATTTCGCTCAAAATACGTTCCCCCATTTGGTCATAAAAATCCAACAGTTAACCTCAAGACCTATATGACATGCTTGAAAAATGCACTTGGTGGTGTCACAAATTACTTTGATGGTATTATTCAACTTCCCGTTGAAGCAGGACCTGGGAGATGTCATGAAAATCCAAATGAGAACTAGCTACACATCAATCTGCCAAATGCAAGCCTAAAGCAGTCCAAATTCGAAAGCCCAAATGATTATAATTTCGCATACAATGCCAAACACCGATAACACCAGTCAACCAATGCCCCATGCAATTGTAGAACTTACTGAAATCAACATTTTCTTCTTATAAAATCAAAACATTAAAAAGAAAAATACTTTGCTTTCTTTTATTTTCTCAACTCAGCTCTCTTATTGTCTCGTTAACCAAACGGTCACAAGAGAACTGAGAAAACATGCTTAAGGATTTGGAGCCAGTTCGAAAACCTGAGGGTTAAATACCCAAATTTGGTCCCTCAACTTTTATTTTTGAATCAAATTTATCCTTAAACTTTAAAAAGTAGTAAACATATTCTCAAACTTCAATTTTTAGGACTAATTTGGTTCTTCTATCAACTAAAGTGCCAGATGGCATGTTAAATTGCCACAAAATCAATTTTTTTTTTTTTTTTAACTAATGACATGGAAAAAAATATGTGAGAAGTGATGAGTTGGTATTTTATCCCTAAAATTACATAATTATCCCTCTCTGACATATTATTATAACTCATTTTATTACTTTAATATTTATTAAAGTTATCAAAATACTCTTATCTTTAACCTTACCGATCCCTCTCTCTTTTATCGATCTTTTTGAAGATGAACCTTGCCCTTACTCATTTGTTTGGGAAACTGCATATTTGAGTGAAGAAAATTTGAAAAATCCATCTTTAATAAGTTTAGTTCTCTTCTTCACAACCTTTTTTTTTTTTTTTGCTTTAATCTTTTTGGAAGTAGCTTTAAGGGGCTTTCCTAGCTTTTTTGATTTTAGAAAACTAGATCTAAAACAAATCCTTCTCTTTGGTTACCACTGCTTCAATGATGTCGATATGAGGATCTGCATTAAAGGAGGAGGACACACTTCTTAGATTTGTGCCATTCGTCAAAGCATCACCAAAGCTTTAGTTTCCTTCTAGCAGAAGAATGTTGACGAGCAAAGTAGTATTGGGGAAATGTCGTTTGGTGATGAAGATCAAAGTAAGAGGAGCATGGTAATCGTTGATGAAGATTAGAAATGGGTGAGAACAATGATTGATGATGAAGATCGAAGATAGGTAAGAATGGTGATTAAACGATGTTGGAAGAAGAAGAGGAGAAAGGTTGAGAATGATGATTGAAGGGCAAAAGGTGTGATGATTTAGGGATTAGAATTAGGGCTTTTGGTGTTGGATGAATATTAGGAGTAGTGAAATGGTGAGTATTATTGTAAATTTTGCTTAAAATGTCAAATGGAAAGAAAAAAAAGGCCACCTCATCACCTTATGCATGTTTTATTTAACACATCATTAAAGTTTTAAGAAAAAGACTAATTTCGTGGCAATTTAACTTACCATCTAGCACTTTTGTCACGGAAGGACTAAATTGGTCCAAAAAATTGAAGTTTAAGAACATTTTTAGTACTTTTTAAAGTTTAAAGATAGATTTGGTTCAAAAATAAAAGTTGAGGGATCAAATTAAGTATTTAACCAAACATTAGAGTTGCTTTGTCTGATAGTCGGGACCCATTTATTTGGTGGATTAAATTTCTTGCCCAAAGCCCAACACACACTCGAGGAAGACGTCAATGTTTTGGGGTTTTTTTTTTTAAAAAAAAAGATTCTAGGTTTTTGGCTTTTGATCTTCTACTTTTAGATTTTTTTTTTTATTTTTTATTTTATTTTATTTTATATAAAAAATTTATTTGATGGGAAAGAAGACCTCTAATATTAAGAAATTCAAATCTAATGTAATAATTAATATTGTCCAGTTTAATAAAGTTCAAACTACATAACATTTTTTCTTGATTATAAATTAACATTTAAATGACTAGATATATGACATTTATTATACTAAACATAAAAATTTTAAAAAAAATCCAAAAATGAGCAACAAAGCATTACATTATTATATATTTCTTAATCTGTTCAGACAGTGTTGAAAAGTTTCAGCTATAAGATATATAGGAGACTCTCCCGGAAGCTATATCTTTCCACGTACACTTCCACCAGCATCAAAATTTGAGAGGCAAAGGAAAAAAAAAAAAAAATTGAACCCTTCTCTGCAGAAAGCTGAACTCCTCTAACAAAAGTCTGAAACACTTGATCAGGTTGGGTGGCAGCTTCCAAGAGAAACATAAAAGCGCATGGACATATTGACATGGAAATAAGGAATGCTCATAATACCAACTTTTCCTTTCCAATTCCCTCCTCTACCCGTCCGTTCAATCATCAGCATCCCCATGATCCACCACCGTCATGTCAAAAATCAGGCGTGCAGCAGTGGATGTATGACAAACCCCACTTACGGTTTTCATCATAGACAGCAAAGGGTAAACAGCAAAAACTGTCTCGAGCTATTGGTCCCAGAACATATTCCCTCATCACTTCATAAGTTCATATCAAAACAATCACATGGCCTTGCAGGTAGTCCCCCAGATGATAAAAATGCCAGAGACCCTGCAGTTGTCCTGGTGGATGCTTGTCTTACAGTATTGGTAAGAGTTCTGACCCCAGTAGGGCAGTAATGGCAGGTTACTTTCTATAACTTGTGGAACTGGATTGTCAATAAAATCTGGGATTGGTTTCTACGCAGCTCTGTGTCCTTGGAATAATCAAGAGCTCCTCTGCTTGGACCTTGGCTAGGCCCGAAGAGGAGAGGCTGGTGCTTGTAGGAAGTTTTAGCGGGCAGGATCTAGCGGTTGGGATGCAGTTTGCTGAATTGACTTGGACTGAAAATAGGGAATAAACTGATCTGTGGTCTGAAAATCTAGACTCTCCCCTTGCATACCATAACTGTTTCATCCCTTCACCTTTCCACAATATCCTATCACACCTGAAAATAATGTCGAAAGATTAATTAACCCATGATAACGTTATGCAAGTTGTGATTAAATTAGGAATTAGCGCCAAGAAACATAAAAATCAAGAGGTGATGAGCGATGAATGACATGGATATTGTAAATTAAACTTTAATAAAATGAGGTCGGTAAGTGCAAATTACATGGTTGCTCTTATTTTATAACTGGAAAGATACCTCTTACCTGCTGTTTCATTTTATAATTAATCTGTATAACCAGGGTCAAAATATTTCATGGGATTAAATATTCATGGACAAAATGAGAATTTTCAAATGGTAATGATAATACTTCATGCACCAATTATTGCAATAGAAAAATGGAAACTTGAACTTTTAATAGCCATTTGAGACTTCAACACAATCGTATTATCGGCAACTGGTAATATAAAAAACAATCCACAGGCTAGCAAGCAAGGTCCCCCCATAACAGTCTTAAGCATGAAAGAACAACAATACTAAATTAATGATAAGGATGGCTTAATTAAAATAAATCCACCAATAGCAAAGCTGAGATTGACAATGTATGGAAAATGTGATTCAGATTTCTCTGGTAGGTCGGTATGGATATGGACCATGGAAAATGGATAAATTTATTGTATAAATATTGTGACATAAAAAAGACAATAGCCAAAACAGGAAAGGCAACTGCAGGACCGACCAATACTTATGTATGGTAACCTATATATCACTAGTGACAAAAATCAATATTCCTTCATACGTATGAGGCAGCAGCTTGTTTCCTACTTCGATAAGCAACCTCAATTACTGCACAACTTGGTATTAATTTAATCTGCTGGGAGGCATTTAACTAGCAAGAAAATTAGAGAGGTGAAAGGAACATGAGTTTGGAAATCTTACCAAGCAGGAGTACGTTGTTTCTCTTTTGATTTAGATGTTTGGCCAACATAATGGTCAGAATTGGTGCCATATTTGTAAGTTGGGGCAAAACATATCCTCCCTTCTTCCCACCCTTTAAATACTCGACCAGCTTTCTGTTCTATCTTTAGCTGCCAGAATGAACAAGAAAATATCACATTACACTATGAAACTAAACAAATGAAAAAGAAATTGACACAACACCACAATTTGATGATAGGCCTCCCACCTGATCCTTCTCCAAAAGAGCCTGCCATTCATTTTTTGTCAATGACTCATTTATGTCGTGGCTACTAGCAACCAGGCGATAATTCAAATCCCCCAGCCAAATAATCTTGCTGAATCAAACAAAACAGTGGATTGGAAAAGAAAGTTAGAGAAAATGATGATAAATAAAAGAACCAATTTATAAACTTGGAAATGACTAGAATCTAGGAGCTTACTCATGCTCCAATATGCTCTCAGGAGGAGGGGGTTGCCTAAAATCTTTATATGAACAAGAAAATCTCGTTCTTCTTAAAATTTCAGTAACATCAGAATTCCTTCTAACTTCATCTCCTTCTTTCTCCCCTGAAGTCAAGTGGGTACAAACAAAGCAGAACGTTGTTTGATTTAATGTCATGCTAATAGATATTGAACCCTGCAATCCAAACATAAAAATTATGAATTTAGATTGTTGGTTCAGTGTTCCACTATAAACAACTTAAGAGGGGGGGGGGGTGGAAATGGGATTAGGATGTAATGGCGGCTGACGGACCTTGTTTCCTAGGT
>BPVZ01000024.1:816001-827678 GCA_020521535.1 Rubroshorea leprosula | reverse complement strand
TAATAATTTATTTTATAAGTTTGTACTTGCAACTTGCAACTTTTTCGAAACCAAAATAGAGGGAAAGGTAATATCTGTAATGAAGTGACACGAGGTGAACAAGGCACGGAGGCATGGACTACTACAGTTCAGTAACACTTGCCCGCGCGGAGCCCTCAGGTCCCGTGTCAGTTCTTCCCCATTTTGAAAGTTTAAAAAAAGTATCACTCTCACCAGGATCAGCCACTCCCTCTCTCTTCTCCCCACTCTGCAGTCTCCATCGGCGGTTCTTACGGACCCCCTCTGCCTCCTACCTCTTTATTGCCCGCCGTTCTCTCGCTTTCTCACTTCCCCCTTTTTGACCACCGCCGGCTGCACCTAATTACTCTATTCTATGGTTTCCTTTCTCCATTTTTGTGTTTAGGATCTAGACCCGGACCCTGCCTGTGTGAGTTTGTCGACGAAGCTAGGGTTTCAATTTTGGAGTGATTGATGATTTTCTCGGATCTTTCCTTGGTCCACTATCCTGCCTTTTCCGGGATTTCCGACTTCTAGATCACCTTTTATTTCTGTCTCTCCTTATTTAGAGTTAATTTTGCGGTTTTAATGACTGTAAATGGATGCATTCCGGCAAAGGAGAAAAGAGCATTACCGGCGTAGCTGCAAATAGGAGCTCCAGCGATTTACTTGCATTGACGGTTCCTGCTTCTCTTAGAGGTCAGGCTCTTTCTTTTTCTGGTTCATTTTTCTTACCTAAATTTTCACTCTGTTTGGTGGCCGAGAAAACCGAGGAAAACTAAGGAGATTGAAGTGTTTAAATCCACATATTTCTTCATTTCTGCGCATATGCTTTCAAATTTGCTTGGCATAAAAGTTGAGTGAGCCAATTCAACTTATTTTCCTGCATTTTCTCGTGAAACAAACACAGTATTTCTCCCTAGCTTCGTTATTCCGGTAATCTAGTTTGCAAGGGAAGGTAAAACATCTCATTTCGCCTTTCGAATTTCGATTTTTGCTTTTGAAAACAACGATAGCTGGTTGGTACATTGTACTCAATCAATTCAAATCTTTGCCCAAAGTCAATGTAAGTTTTGAAAATCAGGTCCTTTTCCTTTTTCCTTCCCTTCTCTCAACTAGACGATTTGAATTGATTAAAAAAAAAATTTTTCTTTCATCTTTTAAAATTTAAATTTTAGGGGCTTTATCTCTGCTTTTGTTAAAGTAGGTTTTTGAAATGCTTTGTGACTTTTCTACTGTGTGGTGTCGGCATGATTCTTTTTGTTTCTTTAAAAATTACATGATTATGATAACCTCTGATTGCTGCGCTTCACAACTGATTGCTTTTTAGTATAATGTTTTCTTCCGTCTTGAGACGCTTTTTTTCGCATTCCTTGTCGTTGATTTAGTAAACATGATGAGTATTTCTTTTTTGATTAATGATAATGTATCTCCTTAATGCGTCGCTTAATTTGTTTCCTGGATTTTGAAGGTTTTTTTTTTTTTTCCTGATTTATTATACTAGCACTTTCACTTTTTTATTTACATGAATTCTGTTATTTTTATTTGTTTTTGTGCCTATTTTCTACCTGCAATCCTGTATTCCATTTGAGCTTAATTTCAAGAGAAATTTAACTCTTCCATTTTGTTTAGTCCTGTAACAGCTGTACTCATGCTTTTGTAGCGATTCATTTCCAGGAAAGAAACAGGGGAACTTTGCAAATTTGGCATCTGTTTCAAGTTCCTCCAGTAGTTATATTACAGGGGAAGAAGATTCGGTGAGCTGGTTTTGTTTTTATTAGTTTTGCTTTACCATTTGAGTGCTTTGTTCTTATATAAATCAATATTTCTTGATGTCTAATAGAGGATCCTGGATTTGGTGTTGCAGCTTACGGTTGATTTAAGTGGGAGATCTTCAAGAAAATCAATTGGTATGCCAATGAAAAAGCTATTAGCAGAAGAGATGTCTAAAGAGAATGGATCCAGAAGACGGTCACCAAATGTTATTGCAAGATTGATGGGCCTTGATGGTCTGCCACCTCAGCAGCCCAGCCAAAAGCAACAAAACAGGAGTGCTGAGAATGGTCAAGAGAAAGCTCAAAAGAGTTGCGCATTCTACAGCCAGGCATCCTCTAGAAAGAACTCCAGGGATGAACAAGAGTTCAAAGATGTTTTTGAGGTTTTAGACTCAGAAAAGGTGGAGAGTGCTGGTTACTCCTCACAGGGAACTGGAATTTCAAAGTGTACTGAGGCTGAGATGGCATTTATTTGGCAGAAGTTCATGGATGTTAAACGTCTTTCAACTGATGAAAAGCTTCAGGATTTGAAGGAATTGGATGATGCCCTTGAGGTTTTAGACTCCAACAAAGATCTTTTGCTGAAATTGCTTCAGCAACCTGATTCATTATTCACAAAGCATTTGCATGATCTGCAAAATGGCCCTCCTGAATCCCATTGTGGTCACATATCAGCTATAAAGTCATCACGCACTCTGCTCTATGAAAATAGTAGCTTAGGCCAGAGAACAGATAGAGAAAGTCGATGGAAGAATCATAGTAAATCTCCTCAGCACCATCAAGCAGATATTTTAAACCACTCATTTGCTATTCAAAATCACCCCAAGTCATCTAAAGTTCAAGTTGAAGAGAAAAGTGAGCTGGTCTCTTTGCCCACGAGGATTGTTGTTCTGAAGCCAAACCTTGAGAAGCCACACAATGCTGCCAGAATTTCTTCATCACCCAGTTCTTCTCATCATCTGCCATCAGATTGTAAAAAACACACAGAGATTATGGGTATCAAAAATAGGGAGGTAGAAGTATGGGGCAAGAAAAGCGTTTATGGTGATTTGGGGATTTTGAGGCCTAATTCTAAAGATTCTAGAGAGATTGCTAAAGAAATCACTAGGAAAATGAGAAGTATTTCAAGCAGTAGTTCTTTGAAATTTCCAACCTCCAAGTTTAAAGGATATGCAGGGGATGAAAGCTCATGTGATGTATCTGGAAGTGAATCTGCAAATGATTCAGATGTAACAGCAGTTACTTCCAGAGAAACCTTTGGCAGGAATTACCAGTATAGGTTATCATCATCCCGTTCTTCTGAATCATCTATCAGTAGGGAGGCCAAGAAGAGACTCTCAGAAAGGTGGAGAATGACTCACAGGTCTCAAGAGGTATGTCTTGCTAGCAGGGGCAGCACACTTGGTGAAATGCTTGCCATCTCTGACAGTGAAGTGAGGCCTGCAAGTTTTACTAGCATGATTAAGGCTGAATGCAGCCATAGTAATGAAACATCGTTATGGGGTGAACCTTTGGGTATTAGCAGCAAGGACGGTTGGAAGGATGGATGTCTCAGTAATCTATCAAGATCAAGATCTCTTCCAGGTTCTGCTGATTTTGGAAATCCCAGAACAAGTTTGCGCCAGGAAGTTCTTTGTAGTGACAAATATGTGATGCCAAAGGATAGTAGAAAGCGTGACAGAAGCAAGGCAGTAAAGGGGACCTTCATTCAAAGGGAAGGTTTACCATCTAGGAACTCAAAGGCCACTATAAAAAAATCTCAATTTCTTAGTACTAACAATAGTGAGGGGAAGGATGATACTCCATCACAAGTTGGTTTACCTGATTTTCCAGTGAAGAGTAATTTGGAAGGGGATGGGCAATCTTTAGAAAATCCTGTGGTTTCAGAAGCATTTGCTGGTAGTGTCGCAACAGGTTCCCTTCATGAAGAGAAAGAGGATGTCAACAATCAGAATTCAGCTGTGTGTTCTGGACCTTGTCATCTGGAATTATCAGCTTCGGTAAATGGTGACTTTTCTGCTGGTGACCTAGATACTTTGGCCTCCCAGGTACACTTGTATAAGTTCTAAAATCATGGCAAACTTATTCTTTTATTAGTCCCTTTTAGTCAGGACGTCAAAGTTGGTCATTTGCCTCTCTTGTTCATTTAGAAGGCATTTTTTTTCCCTAAATTTTATATTATCATATTAATGATTAAAAAAAAAAAAAACTCACATCCTTAACTTTGGTAGAGAACCATCATAATTTCTCTCCTGCATCTTAAATTTTGTTAGGGAACAAATGGTTTTCTACCATTCTCTACCATTAATTCTAGTTCTAAAACAAGGTGGTTCAACATGACTTTTTTTTTTTTCTGAATTTAAATGTTTTTGTAGCAATAGGATTTAATGTAACTTATTTCATACGTGTGGTTGTTTCACCTTCCAAATTTCATGTCACTACTTTTGAGATCATCTAAGCATACTTTTAGAAACAGGTCTAGATGCTTCACATAGTTACCCTCACCACGACTATCAAAAAGGGTCTACAATAAACTTAGAATTATAAGTTTGACATACATATTGGTGCAGCATACTGCTTACGTCAAAAACTGACTGAAAATCCAAAAATTAGGTTTATCAATGAATGGAATAATGTTGCTACATGCTATTAACATATTGGGTCTATGGTTTCCCCTCGCCATAGTTGTACAACATATTTGTTTGAATGTTCTTAAACAGAGCTTAACAAATGCTAACATCAATATTTATGATATTCCAGGAAATACGGGATGGGCAACATGAGGGAGCCCCATCACATCACCCTGAACCCCAACTTGAATCTTACACAGGCCCCAAGGAGGGAGATCAGCCTAGTCCAGTTTCAGTTCTAGAGGCTCCTTTTGCAGATGATTTTTCATCTGGTTCCGAGTGCTTTGAGAGTCTTAGTGCTGACATCCATGGTAAGTTAAAATGCTATTTAAGTATGGTTAATTATAGAATTTGTTGGCACTTTGCCCCATTCAGATTGTAGCATTTTAAGAAGGATTTTCAAATGCAAAAATACAAGTCTTTGTTTTTTGGATATTCAAAAATACAAGATTTTGATCAATACTTGGCAAAAAGCTTCTCTTCACTGTTAAGAAATGTCATGATATATCTGCATAATGCAAGAGATGGGTTTTTATTTCATGGCGCATTGGTGAATTGTGGTATTATTGAACTTTCTTGAATATCTATTAAAATGTTTCTTCTCCAGAGAGATGGTAGCTCAATTGAGTGGTAAATGAAAAGTAAAACAAAATGTTAATTTGTTTTAATACAACAACAGCCAGTGGCATCTAAGTATATCATTATCAGGTTATGCACTTCATTTGGTGCCTGCTGGTATGATCTTGGACATTCAATAACATAGAAAGAGGGTGTGAGTAACTCAATGTTCTTCCCATCTGTTTTGAAGTTTTTGCATGTTACTCTAGGTTGGGATTTGGATAAAACGTGTATGGCAGGTAGCATTTCATTTGAAATGAAATGATCCTATCTTTATGATGTTTGGTTTTACAAATGTGACATCATCCCTGTCTAGCACTTGAACATCACCAGTTCGTTACTAAAGTGGTTTAGTTTCTTTCTAGAATAATGAATAGCTCATATTTGTATATGAACTCTGTTCTTTACTTGAAAACCTTTGATCTGCTTTCTGTTGCCAGGGCTTCGGATGCAACTTCAACTACTGAAAATGGAGTCTATGGCATATGCAGAAGGATCTACACTACTTTCTAGTGATAATGACACTGATGAAGTGTCTTCTGAGATTGTAGACGATACTGGAATATTAAGGGCTGAAGAGAACTTGGAGTTTTCATACATATCTGATGTCTTAATTGATTCTGGAATTAGCAGTACTGATCCTGATGCATTCATGGCGACGTGGTACTCTCCAGATTGCCCTGTAAATCCCATTGTATTTGAAGAACTCGAGAAAAAGTACTGTCATCTGACTTCGTGGTCAAGGGCTGAAAGGAAACTGACGTTTGACCGTATAAACTCAAAGCTTCTGGAGATCTACCAGCAATCCATCAATCAACATCCATGGGTGAAGCCTGCAAGAAGAATTCATTCAAAGTGGAACAAGCAAGGACTCGAGGATAGCTTGCACAGGTTGCTGGCAGTTCAGGAAAAGAAAGCGAAGAAGGATGCCATAGGAATGGTGCTTGGATGGGAAAAACAATGGTTAGGCACAGGAGACGATATTGACGTCATAGGTAGAGAAATCGAGCAGTTATTAGTTGATGAACTAATTGCGGAGGTAGCAGCTCTGTAATGACTTAGAACGTAAGCTGCTTTGGTTTTAGAAGAATCACCATATATGCAACCGTAATCGAGGTGATGGAATGAGCATTTCATGAGTAGAAGTAGGGAAAAATATGTAAATTAGCTCCTCAAATTAATTTTCATTGATGAATAAACCCTCGATGAAAGTTTGGTTGCAAATCAAATCTTAAAGTCTCAATCTGCAATAAATGTGTTTAAAGTGAATAGCGAGGATCACATGAACATGGCCATTATTATGTGGTGCAAATAAGCTCTTAATATTACAAGCTCAGAATAAATGTGCCAAAGATGAAAATAAAGGACAACATATTAGTGAATATGATAGGAACCTGACCCTCTTTATCTACTTTGAATGTATTTGCCATAGATTGCACATCGGGACTTATTTACCACCAAAATTTGATCGGGAGCTTATTTGTTGATGATAATTGTTTTAAGGGGCTAATTTATCCATTTTTCCAGTTTTTTACATACTAGCAAGAAAAATCGAATTATGAAATCATGGGTATAGTTGTTCGTAGTTCTTGTTACATCTCAGGCACGTTATTTGATCAACTTTTGAAATGAAATTCTTTGTTACAAAAATATTTTTTTGAGTTAAAATACAATATTAGTTTCTCTGTTTCACATTATCTGTCGTTGTGGAAAGAAATTTTTGTTTCTAAATAATTTACATTTTAGGATATCTGTGTTTTTTTTTTTTTTTTTTTTTTTTCAATTTTCCCTTTTTTTGTTAAATTTTCTTCCCTTGTTTCTTTTGTTTTTTTTTTTTCTTTTTTTTTAAAGGGTTAAATTATTCTTTTAGGTTTTTTTTTCCTTAAATTTAGGGTTATTAATTTCTTTTTTTATTCATTTTTTAAAACTTTAAATGATAGATGATATAGAATAGAGGGATTATTATTTATACAGAGCTATATGACATCTCCAAATATTAAGGAATGTCTTATCCCAGAAATTAAGATCTTACATTCCTACACAAACAAATAATTAAGTACAAGTGGAGATAAATACAAAAAAGAGTAGATAATCACAACACAGCAGATATAACTAAAACGAAAATAGTGAATAATCACACATAAATTTCTGTGGAAGCTAGCATATCTATGCTCCAATTCTATCTAAACACCCTTTAATCTACACTTAGAAACACAGATAATCACCCACCCCGCTGATGCCGAGGCTTAGATCTTCAACATTACTCAAACCAAAAATATTACATAAAGCCAAAAACAGGAGTGAAAATGAAGAAGATTTCGATCCCATAATTTGGCAAAGTTTTTACAAAATTAATTTTCTAAGAAAAATGCTTCTAATAGAGTCCAATTCTTTTAGTATATACTCATATTAAGCAATTTTTAACACTTTAACATTATTTTGTATTAATTTTTTATTCAACACTTTTGTAAAAGATTTACAAATTGATTTGCCTTAATTATCGGCTTTGGTATCACCTCATACAGTATGAAGTCAAAAGCACAAATGGGCATCATTGAGTCTTTCTATCTTGAGGCATGCTTGTTGTGCTCCATATCATTATTATAAATTTACAATTTATATATGTGACATTTTTAAGTATATCATTTTCATTTAATTCAAAAATCATATAACATGCAAATAAAATGTTGTAAATTCGAATCGTATGGCATTTAAGAAGAATATGTTAATAGTGTATTTAGTTTGAAAGAAATAGAGAAGAGAAGGGCCCAGTTATAATACAACATTTAAAAACGTCATAATTTAATTAATTGAAAAAGTAACTCTCTCCTCTCAACCCAAACGTATAATAATTTATGGAAGAAAGTTGTCTGCATTGTGGAACTCATGAAAAAAAAAAAAAAAATCTTAAACAAATATTGTAGTGTTCATTTTAATCCCAAAAAACAAATGTCCTCCTTTCTTTGAAATCTTTAAAAAGAATCGACCTACAAAAACAGAATAGAATCCAGCCTTGAGTGTCCTAGAACTTATAATTATTCCGATTTGTCTCCCTTAACCTCCTTTAGTAAACCTCCCCTTTTGACAATGTTGGCTTTTTTTCAATCTGAAAGCCTTCTTTAATATCCCATACAGTTTCTTAGCAACCCCGCGTTTCTGAGTCTGTCTCTTCTTCTCATTCAACTGTTCGATGAATGCTCTACAGAAGCTCCCATTCTAGAAAATCCGCAACAGGCTCTGGATATAACTTTTTCATCAACCTCTTCGATTTTTCTGATATCTTCATGCATACAGATGGAGTAGAATCCTCTTTAGGATAACAGCTTCCGTTTATAAAAGCTTGACATGTACCTAATATCAAACTTGCTCGCCCTTGGAAGTGCTCCTCAACCAAGTCTTCAAAATCCTTCGGGAGTCTCCTCATCTCAGTAGCAACATAATCTTGCAAGACGTCGCGAACACTACCGCGTTGTCAACCCTAGCTTGTTTGTTCCAAAAGGATTTGCCCCGCAAGTTGCAGACGATAATCTCGTTGAAGAAAGGCTTTTCGTTGAGAACCAGTGCTTGAAGGGACAGCAAAACCTGAAGAAAAAAGAAAAATAGAGAGAGAAAGAAGATGTTTAAAAGTTCACAGTTTTATAATCCAGACTACAAAAACTAGAAACATTAGAGTATAATAAGTTTGTTTCTCATTTAATAGTTTATGATTTGCATTTTTGGCTTGAGCCAGATTGCAAAACACATTCTAATGTTTTGAATCCTATAGGGGTCAGCAATTTGGCATGTTTTCTTGCTAGTCCGGACTATATATATAGATTCTCATATAATATATATTAAGGTTTAAAGCATGGAGAGCCAAGAGAATTGGGAAAAATGACATTTTTATTGTGATTGAGAGATCAAAGATGTGTAGAGAGAGAGGACTTTAGGATAGATAAACATAGAAATAAATCAATTGTATTGAAATATTAGTAAAGGGAAGGAAGGGGAAGGAAAAAAGAAGTGAGGAGGAGGATTAATATTAATTTTATTTGGATAGATAAAAGTGAAGGAAAGATAACATTTTTATTTAATTAAATAATTTAAATATTTTTAGGGATAAAAAGGAGAAGAGTGGAGGGGTTTCATCTCAATCTCTCCACATCTATTAAAATATATGGATAATTCCAAATAAGAAAAAGTACTCATCTTCCCTCATTCTCCTTCCCTTCCCTTCCGACTTCCCCCATCCAAACACACTATAAATACGATATACTCTATTAATATGATAATATCATAATCAAATTATAATTAAATATGTTATTTAATTAATCAATCAAATATTTGATTTAATCTTTTAATTCCTTGACAATAAATAAAGGAGTTTGGTGTTTTGTCGTAAACAAAGATTAGAAGAACTGTAACAAACCTGAAGCACGTTTGACTTGTCACGGTTCTACCTTTCGCACAGATATTTGCCATTCCACTTGTTTAACAAGCTCAAACAAACATGCCCGTTCTTATACAGGTTAGGGTTAATCTGAAACCCGAAAGAATAATAATGGACAATGGGAGGTCCGGTCGGGTAGTCGGACGGGGATGCTCTGTCGAAGGAGAAGAGCCCGTCGTGGTACGGTGTCCCAGCTGCGCCAACGATCGCTACTCTCATTAGATCTATACGATTTTCATATATAGACGCGAACGAACATCGAATCTGGAAGGCGATTCTTGAGGATCTTCCATTCTTGCACTATCTTCTTGTGACTGCACTCGTGGCGTGAAAGGAGCGGCTGTTGAGGAATGTGTGGTCGTCGGAGACCTCCGGCATGACGTCGAATCGGTGGAAGGCGTCGATTTTCCCCGTCGTCGAGATTTATTTGTGTTGGGAAGTCGGGAAGTAGCTAGCGATTGTGTTTAAGAATGTAATAAATATATTTTTTATAATTAATTTATATTAAAAATTATAAAAATTGATATGTATTTTAATATTGCTGACAGGTAAATGATTTTTATTAGTTAATTGATTAAATCAAAGTTAACATTTATATTTTTAATAAAAATTAATTATAAAAAATATATTTATTACATCATTACAGTATAAGATAGAAAAATCTATCTTTTTATACAATAACAACTTATCCAAAATTGAAATTTTATTATTTTTAATTAATTTTTTTGTATATTTTCATTAATTTTAATTAATATTTCAAATAAATTTTCTGAAGAATGGAAAACTTATTAGAGGGGCAAATGTTTCCTTTATCACCTTAATTCCAAAGGTTTCTAATATTCAAAAAATTGAAGAATATAGGCCGATATCATTGATTAGGGCAATGTACAAAATCATTATCAAGATTTTAGCAAACAGAATTAGAGTGGTGCTTACTAAGGTGATAGGTGAGCAACATATGGCTTTTCTAGAAGGAAGATAGTTATTTGAAGTGGTGGTTCTTGTAAGCGAGATTATTGATGAAGTTAAGAAGAAAAAAAAAAGAAAAAGAAGAAGACAATTTCCTACTAAAAGTTGATTTTGAAAAAGCATATGATAAGGTTTGTGGAGTTTCTTAGCCTACATGTTGATGAGGTTGGGGTTTGGAGACAAGTGGAGAGGTTGGATTCATGAATGTTTGCGAACAAGTTTGCTATTAGTTTTGGTTAATGGGAGCCCTTCTAGATAGTTTAAGGCGTCTAAAGGATTAAAACAAGGAGACCCTTTGTCTCCATTCTTGTTTCTTGTGGTTGCTGAAGGCTTTAATGGAATTATAAAACTAGCAGTTGAAAAATGTTTGTTTGAAGGAATTAAGGTAGGGCATAATGGTGTGAGATTTTCTCATATCCAATTTGCAAATGATACCATTGTGTTCGAGAAAGATACAGAGAATAACATGTAGCTGCTAAGTGCAATATGAGGTTATTTGAGCTTGTTTCAGGCCTCAAAATTAATTTCATCAAAAGTCCTTTAATTGGAATGAATGTTGAGGAGGAATGGCTTGACAAAATGGCTTGTTTGCTACATTGCAAGATTGGTTACCTGCCCTTCAAATATCTTGGGGTGATGACTAGGGGAAATCAAAGGAAATTGGAAATGTGGTGACCATTGATTGAGCTATTCTAGAAAAAATTGGCTAGTTGGAAAAGAAGATGGCTGTCTTTTGGTGGACGAATCATGTTGCTTTGTCCTGTGCTTTCGTCTCTCCTTGTTTTCCTTATGTCCATCTACGTCGTCCCTAAAGGTATTGTAAAATAATTGATAAAATTATGAGTGATTTGTTATGGGGGGGGGGGTTTGGGGAAAGGAAAAAAGTTCATTAGGTTAATTGGAAGAGGGATTGCCAAAGTAAAAATGAGGGGGGCAGGGTTAGGCATAAAAGACCATTGACTTTTTATTCAGTCTTTACTTGGTAGGTAAAGTTTATGGTTATCAGTTATCAAGGAAAAATATGGTGGTGGAGATGATAATTGGGAAAATTAGGTTAGAGAGGGTAGGGGGGAAGATTGAGTTGGTGGCAACATGTATGTAGATTAGATAGATGTAGTAGATCAAAGCAAAAATAGATGGCTATTTGAAGGGTTCGAATCGTAGTAGGTGAGAGTGGAAGTGTAAGCTTTTGGAGGGATAAGTGGAGGGAGTCTAAGGAGTTGGCTAACATATTTCCAAGATTATATTTTCTCTCTGCA